>JAAKBH010000815.1:0-98800 GCA_019776075.1 Amaranthus palmeri
TGATATAAGAAGAATACAAGTCATTTCACAACTTTTAACTTGCTATAGCCGGTCAGTTTTGAGGAGGGGGTGCTGTGAGCAAAAATATAGTAAAGTTTGGAGAGTTTTTTGTGCCCCGATCACTTCAAGTTGGACGTTTAAGAACATATGCAAAGTGAAATATTTGCTTAGTCAATGGGTGCATCAGGAAACATACTCCATCAATTTGGTCTATCATGATCTCTTAGGAGCTGGGCAGCCTGTTGCTTGGGCGAATTTTGTTTGGAATAGAAGTTCTATCCCGAAAGCTAGGTTTATTTTGTGGCTAGCTATTAATGAAAGACTGAAATCACGAGATAAACTCCTTTCTATGGGCCTTATAGCTACGGATGTATGTCCACTATGTGGTGTGGCTTCAAAGTCTAATGCTCATTTGTTTTTCTTGTGTGTCTTTAGCTTTCAGTGTCTTCAAGACATTCTGTGTTGGTTGGGTGTTCATGGTGTTGGTATGTCTATTTATGATATTGCATCCAGGAACTGGAGGGGTACCGTTTATAAAAGAAAGATTTTGACTATAGCCCTTTGTAGTCTTACATATGGGGTGTGGAAGGCACAAATTGATGCTATTTGGAATTTCCAAGTCCCTATGGTGACTAGAGTAACTCGGCAGGTGAAGATTGAGGTTAAGAATAGGGTTATGCATATCCCAATCAAAGGTGTGAGTGTTGATCACCCTTGGATTAGGAGGACTTTTGATTCTATTGTATAATTTGGCTATTGTATAGTTGTTGGTTTTTTATGTGTTGATTGGAGTTTCTGCTTCCTTTATGCACATGAAGAGTGGGTTGGGAGAAACCCTTCCTAAAAGGTGTGCTCTCTTCTCATGCTGATGCAAGTGGGTTCAGTTTCTCATGGTTTTGTAGTACTCTTTGTACTGTTTTGTTCTAGATTAATGAAATTTTTTCATTTTCCAAAAAAAAGTAGTGGTTATTCACAGGAAAACGTTAGAAGTATGGATTATTCCCGACAATTTTTCCTAATAATAATGATAATGATGATGATGATGATGATGATGATGATTGATGATGATGATGATGATGATGATAATAATAATAATAATAATAATAATAATAATAATAATAACAATAATAAACAATAATATAGTCTGGAGTAGGTGTGCCACACCTAGAAGCAGATTCATTACTTGGTTGGCATTCAACAACTACTTGAAAACAAAACACAGACTAAAGCTAGCAGGAGTAGTGGAGAATGATAATTGCCCATTGTGTGGGTTAGAGAGCAAAAACAGTGAATTACCTTTTCTTCAACTGCGCTTTCAGCAAAGGCTGTGTAGAAGCATCGAAAGGTTACATGGGTATTACAGGAAACATGAAGAATTTGATAGACACCCTCAAGGGTAACTGCCTAGCCCGCACGAAAAAGAAATATTACGAGGCCATCGTGTGCAACCTCATTTATGCAATTTGGAGCGCAAGGAATGACGCCACTTGGAACCACATGGTGCCGATGATTAACCAAGTAATAGAAAATGTCAAAAACATGTCCGAAACTAGATTCAAATATCTGGAGTCACTCAAAGCAAGATTCAACTTAACCTTTACAACATGCGGTTGCCTAAGGGCAGTTCCTCTCTAGTTCTGCATGCCAGTCTTAGTCTCTTTACATTCCGGCCAGGATGCCCTATCAGTTAAGGGTGGTTCTTTATTGCTCTGATAGGCCAGTTTTTGTTTGTTTGTTTGTTTTTTTTTTTTGCGGTTCTGTCAGATAGGGCATGCCCTATTGACAGACTTAGTTTATGAAAAGCTAAGTCCGTATATAACTTTTTTTGGAGGTTTCCAGCTTTTCCCCGTGCACATGAAGAGTGACGCTTTGAAACCCTTCCTAGAAGATGGGCATTGTGTTTATACTGATAGATGCATAGTTAGGGAGTTAAGCCGGAATCCTTAGGGTCGAAGGTCCTTTGTACCTCGTTTTTATTACTTGGGTAATACAAAAAACTTTTCTTCAAAAAAAAATAAAATAAATAATAATAACAATAAAATGCAAGAATACATAGTTGCAAATAAAGTAGGTGAAGGGTTGTTGTTATTTGATTAAATGGAGGAGTTGAATTGTTTGAATTTAATTTGGGAAAATACTATGATTTTTAAAAAAATATATAATGAATTCATGTGTGAAGTGACAATTGGCACAAATGAATTATGGAGTGACAAATGACACAAAAGTTTATGAATTAGTATATTTATGATGATGATGATGATTATTATAATAATTATTATTGTATATCATTTATATTTGTCAATTTATAAAAATAATAGTAAAAAGAAACGAATAAGAAGAATAATAAAGTTTTTAAAATATTAAATGAGTTTTAAGTGTTCTTTTACGATAAAAATGGTTAAAGAATATATATACATTAGCATTGACAAATTCTAATTTTTACAAAATTCTTGAATCATTTGATTCAACGATTTGGTTTAGAGTTTTGTTTTAAGTTTATGTTAAATTTACACTTTTTAACAACCTTAGCTATAATTCACATGTCTCTTTTTCAATATTCAATTATGAAATGGAAACATTGTGTAAAAAACTTTGAGTACTACTATTATTTTGTTCAATTCGGAGTTGAATGTCAGATCGAGTCAGAGTCGGAGTCGGTTCAAAGTTGGACTATGTAATCGGATATTATTCTTCTCGAACTCAAATTGGATTAAATTTTTTTTTTCGGTTGAGATGGGATCAAAATGAATTCAAAATGAATTGTCATTCCTAATCGTTACACACTTCATCCGTCCCATTTAATTTGCATTATTTGCCATTTTATTCCGTCCCACTTAATTTACATCATTTTTATTGTTGGACAATACCCACCACTTTCTTTTAATTTCATCAATTTATTTATTTTTTAGTCTTGTGTAATTTGTTATCTTCAAAAAAAAAAAAAAAAAAGTCTGTGTAATTTGTTTTCTTTATGGCGCCAAATTAAAACCCAGCAAACACTCGAAAACTTAAAAATGGCGTCTACTTAACTCCATCTCTCAAAAATATCACCATCCTTTAACCTCTCTTCCCTTTCTTTCTCTCTTCACTTCACTTTTATCTCTCCTCAACATGAAACGTCAAAGATCAATTCTCTCATTCTTCCAGAAACCTTCACTGGAAAATCGCAATTCCGGTGATAAGCTCAATGGCGGAGAAACCCCGTGTAAGTTTTCTTCGCAGGAAAGCTTTAATGGCGGAACTATTAAACCTAATGAATTTACTTCTAAACCTGCAATTTCTTCGCTTGAAGAAGTTCAAGGTGCCGATACACCTCCAGAGAAAGTTCCTCGTCAGGTTATGGTTGATAATTTAACTCCTGTTGATGAGATGAAGAAATCTACAGTTTTTTCTAGTATTATGCATAAATTTGTCAAGAGTGGTGACAATAACCAAGTTTCTCAGCGGTTAGTTACTGTTTTCGTCAAGATTTCTCATTTTTAGGGCTTTTGGAGTTTTTATAGGTTTTGGCTATTCTGATTGAATTTACGGTGACATTGAACTGTTGTTTGTATTGAGGAAGGTGTTTCTTTGATATGGGACTGTTTCGGAATTGATTTATAGAATTGTGGAATTTTTGTTGCTGATTTCTGCTTTGGATGCTATAATATTAGCTTTATGAACTGCGAATTAGTTCATTTCTTTGATTTAATTATGTCAATTGTTTGCATTGTGAGGTCATTGACTGCTTATGGTGATGATATAGCCTTCTGAGTGTAGCATTAATAGTATGGTTGTGTGATATGTGGTAAGTATTTTAATTACAGCTATTATGGGAAGTTAACAGGTTTTATATGTCAATGTCTTCAGTATAGAGTAGTTTACTTGTAACTTGTAAGTTGTCATTTGGAAATAACTGTACAATTAAAGGTAGCTTTTCCCAGTGGAAAACCATAAGCTACATTAGGAAATATTTAAAATTAATTTTTTTTATTTATGTTATTAGGTAGTGTTATATTTTTAAATTTCATGAAATGAAGAGCTAGCAGCTTTTACTTACGAGGGTCGAGGAGGTCTTAATAAATTACGATGAGTTGTGAGATTAACAAATCACCCTTACGTGTGGTAGGATTTGTTATGGTGGTAATTTTGTGATTTTAATTTACCTTTTTTTTTTTGGTTTTGTTAAGTTTAGCACTACATTATTATTTTTGTCTTTTTGTGGTGATTTACAAATCTCGGTGAATGATTAGGAATTTATGTTTACTTTATTGTTTTAGTAGATTAGTTGTTCATGTTAGTGACAGACATTGAAGTAGGTACAAAATATTTATGGTGTTTTTCATCTTCTACTCAATTTTTTATATTTAGCTGCATCTTGTTAATAGTTATTTATACATTTACCTCAGCTTGCGGTGTGCACGATTTGTATCTATAATATCATTTTTACAAAACATCGCATCTATAGTAGCATCGGTGACTTAGTGTTTACGTTTCATGCAAGGAGTAGAGAGATAGCACCTTCTAGTTTAATGTTGGAGTGTTTCATATGTTCGGAGTATGTTGATGATAGACTTTTGAAATAGAACTTATCAGTTGGCTTTTGTCATGCACATTTTTATTTTTGCTAGAATTTTGTCTATGTTTATGTCTTTGTAAGTTTGTATTAGTGTAGACAACTCTTGTGTATAAGTTATTGTATTTATTATTTTATTATTTATTCAAGTGGCTTTCGCAGGACCCAAGTCAACGATGGTTCCTCAATCATTTGCTCAATGTTTGACATATTTAATGATTGCAAAGAAGTGTCGAAGAAGTCTTCCTCGTCTTTGATTCAGGAGAGTATTTCTAATGCAAAGCTTCAAGACTGTCCGTTAGGCAGCAAAGATGATGCCAATGTTGTCCAACCAGAAACTCCAATGGGACGACCATTTGTTCCACGCTTGAAGCGTGTTCAGGAGAATTGTACTGATTTTGATGATAAAAGTGACTTCGACCTGACAAAATCTAGCAAAAGAGTGAAATTTCTTGCGGGAGATTCAAAGCCAGGGAACAATATTTCCTTAGATGTTTCAGAAGTTTCTAGCAAGTTTGAGTGGCTCCATGCTTCTAAAATTAAGGATGCGAATGGAAGAAGGCCTAATGACCCTCTCTATGATAAAAGGACGCTTTATATACCACCCGACACCTTGAAGAAAAAGTCTGCATCACAGAAACAATATTGGAGTGTGAAATGTCAGTATATGGATGTGCTGCTGTTCTTTAAAGTTGTAAGTTGTAGTTAACTGAAAGTTTGCAAGTAGGGAAGTAGTTAATATGCATCTCTTACTACTATTTTGTTCAACTTTGATTGCGGCTGACTACTTACAAATTACTTTGTAAAAATTTTTCATTGTTCGTTTTGTTATGCTTCCAAAATTTAATGTGGCATGAATGGAGGAGGAGGATATATTAGTACAACTTTGGGAATGATTCCTTAGTTCTACATTGGTATAAGATAAATCTTTTAACTATGATTTTCAACATTGGTTTGTTTTGGCTTATGTAGTTGACCCTATATTGTTCATGTTCAGGCTTTAGCTTTTTTGTATGTTTGATGTGGCAAGTTGTGACTCAGTGGAAGGATTCTCACTTAGCAGTAACATAATTTATTTGAAGTAAATTGTACCTTAAGATTAAAAGTGAGTGGTATTCTTTTTCAGTCGTTTGTTGGACTTGTGGTGAGGGACTTGATTATGATGTTTATTGTTAGAAAAAATACAGTAAATTTACATGAGTATCATTAAATACTAAGGTCAGGTATTTGATTTGGATGCCATTTTTACTTTGCTAAGACTTTGGATATAGTAAGTTAGTAACATTTATAATACAGAACTTTTAATTTGAAATGTTGATTTTTTTTTATTTAAAGTTTGTTGACTTGAAAATTGTAAATATTTTGATGTAGGGGAAATTCTATGAACTTTATGAGCTTGATGCTGAAATAGGGCACAAGGAACTGGATTGGAAATTAACAAATAGTGGTGTGGGGAAATGTAGACAGGTATCATTTGCTCGTAATTAATTTTGTGTCGAACATCATTCTTTGACTTAATAGCCTGGCTTAAAATCTTTTATTCCCTGTGGCCAGGTTGGTATTTCTGAAAGTGGCATTGATGAAGCTGTGCAGAAGTTGGTTGCTCGAGGGTAGGAGATCTTTGTTCAACACAAATTTCTTTTATTTGTTTATATCATGAAGTGCAACCTTTTTGATTTGTCTTTATCATTTTTGGTTTGAATGTGTTTTTTTTCGTGTAATTGTTATATATGATCTCTTATGTTGGGTTATTTTCGGTTCATGTAAAAGATTTCATTGGGATTGGGGCCTTTTCATTCTGAACTCATCTTATCTCCTAAGTTGTGATGGTGGTAGATTTGAAGCTTTTAAAAATTATTTGATGCATTTAGAGCCCATTATTTCTTTGAACGCATTGAATATCTATTAGCTTGAATATGAATGTTTATATATACTCTCTTGTTAGTAACTACTAATTTGAAACTCAGCACAACTAATTATCTCTAGTATCTGTCATCTCATTACATAAATCATGCAATTCTAAATTATCGTTGTATTCAATTCCCATTACACAATTCGAATAATACCAGTATCAATCCTAAAACTTATTTAAAATTTTGCTTTTGATTGTTTGAAGGTATAAAGTTGGAAGAATGGAGCAGCTAGAGACATCAGATCAAGCAAAAGCAAGGGGTGCAAGTGCTGTAAGTCCACTTGGCCATTCTTTAAAAATTGTTGGTTGTATATTTAAGGATATTATGTGTTTGATCAAGAAAATGAAGGTTCTTTTACACCAAAAATTGGCAAAATTTGGTTAATCCACTGTGGCTTAGTGAATTTTTTCTAAGCCACAATAAGTGTGGTTTACAAGTCACTCTAGGTTAAAAAATACCACAATATTGCCAAAACCTAAATCCCAAGATATGAGATGGGCCTCACAAATCAAAACAAATCTATGCAAGAGATTTCTAGAATCAAGGACGTGTTAAATAATCCTTTATTCTCTTAGCAATACATAAAGAGCTCGCCAAGGCACACATAACTTTTGGGTTAAACAATTATTTTGCTACCAGTCCTACAAATACAACTATACTGTCTAGGAATTGTCAAATATTTCAGCCATTATTAGTTTCAAATCAGGTTAGTAATGCATTTAAGGGATCACCTGGTATTAATTCTCTTTCATCTGCATTTAGTAGTACCTTTTACTTTTTTTTTTAATTTTTTAAATACTGTTTTGGGTGTTTCAATAGAGTGTTCTTATGTTTGTGAATAAACACATGATATCCAAGGTTTTGTAACACGTGTGATTTCGAGATCATCTATGTGTTGTCGTTGACGCTCATTGTCGGTTATTAGGTTATGTTAGCAAGGAATTTGCAGCTTCCTAAACTCATAATGGCGCTTTGAACTCGTCTATTGCTAATCTCAATGTTAAATAAGATTCATTAGCTATAAATTTAAGTTTTCCGAACTTGTTTTAGTTGTTTTGAAATTGAATTCAAATAATTGCTAAACATGATGTTTTGAAGTATGTTTATATTATTAGGAGACATTCATAAAGGTGAGGAAACAACGAAGATTTGGAATATATGACACCTGTTAGAAAAACCTTACCAACTTTTTTTTGAACTATAATCAGTCTTATATTTGTTTCAGAAATCAGCTTGGTGAACACATCAATTTATAAAAAAGTGATAGAACAAATCAATTATGAAAAATAACTTCAATATGAAAAATAACTTGTACTTTGTTTGGTCTGTGTTAGAGTTTTGTTTTTATTAAAAAATTTCCTTGCTTTTAGTTACTTGGTAGAAGCATGAATACCAACATTTTAAAAAATGCTCATGTAGTGGCTTAGTTTTAAAAAGTGCGCCTCGCTGTGCGCCTTGTGCACCTTGAGCTTAGGCTTGGCTGAAAACGCCTCGATTGGGTGAGGCAAAGCCCACTACAAGAGGCGTGCGCCTTGGGCGCCTTGATGTGCTTCACGCCTTGTGCGCCCGGTGCGCCTCCTTGTTGGGTTAGGTAATTAACTTATCCTTGTTTGTTCAAAAATGAAGTAAAACTTCAAACTCAAATTTACTTGAATATGAAGTTCAAAAAATCATTCCTTTAAGAAAAACAAAAAACATGCAAACAAGAAAATAACTTTGGGAATTCATCTTCTCATCATAATCGTCTTGTGCTAAAGTGGTGTTTGACGCAAGCATAATAAATGTTTTCAAGTTTGTTGATACTAAAATATGAATGTCATGTGGTTTAAAGTATTATTTATGTATTAAAATTGAATTTTAAGCTTTATCGAAAAAGTGCGCCTCACATACAAAAAGCTCGCGCCTTCGCCCTGCGCTTTGTGCCTAGGCTCTAAGGGCCTTTAGCGCCTCGGTGCGCCTCACGCTTTTAAAACTAAGTGTAGTGGAAACTGGAATAAAAAAGTAAATAATAGAAATACCTGAATGCTAAAACAATTCTTTTTCTTGATCTTAACCGATTTATTGATAAGATAATATCTTTTGTCTCTTTTAGCTTGAGATTGTTGTGATAGTTGTATCCTCTTACATTCATGGATTTCAGGTGATCCCTAGAAAGTTGGTTAATGTGATCACACCATCAACAGCAGCCGATGAAAATGTTGGCCCTGATGCTGTTCATCTTCTTGCAATAAAGGAGGTTAGTGAGATTTGAAGCCAGTTTTTTACACGTAGTTCTCAATCATTGCCCTTTAGTCTCTGAGATAGTCGATACTTTTTACTTGTTGTTGATATTATTATATATTTTCTTTTGTCTTTCACTATTAACCTTTTATACTTTTGAATTGTGTGGATCTTTCGGCTCTGAGCTTATGCTTAATATGCTATAATTCTGCCATTTTATCTGCCCCGTTTCCACATTCTTAATACAATTGTACTAATCTTTCTTCAACCTTGTATTTAGCCTTTTCTTTTGAATATTTTTATATTAGAATAAGTGGATGTCATCGAAGAATTTTAGCTTGATTGCAATTGCTAACAATAGTTAAATGTATAACTCGAATGTGCTAATACAATTGTACTATTCTTTCTTCAACCTTGTCTTTTGCTAACTAAATTAATTACACTTAGTTCATATGAAATTGCTAATAATATTTGTTATTAAGGGTCAATTGGAATCTACCTAATTTTGCAAGTGTAAGGGTCTGAACCATGGTGCAAAAACACGGCCGAGTTGACACGGTTTTTCAACTAGCCGTTTTCGAGAACACGCGATCTGTCACGGTGTATGGAAAAACGGCGAGTCAACACGCTTTTTGACCGATTCATACCGAAGATTAACGTTATAACAGGCGAGTTTTGAATTTGTAGGCCGAGTTTTGAGTTTCTTGGCCGATTTTCTACCCAGGAAAACGAAAAACGGAAGAAAATTCGGTTATCATAATCTTATCCTAGTAGGATAAAAGGGAAATATTTTCCTCCTTCACCCCCAAAATTAAGATGATAATCTCTCTTTTCCTTTATCCTCATACCATTGTATCATTTTTCTTTCATCTCCCATTTTGAATTCACCTCTACTTACCTTTTGTTTTTTCATAGTTTGACCTTTATTTCTCCTTAAATATTTACCTTCAATACAAGCATGTCTTAAAGAGGGATAATATAATTTGTCCATTGTTCCCAAATAATGACTCTAGTTGACTTTTTTGCCATCACCAAGTAACCTTTAGCTCTTGATGTTTCAGGATAGTTCTGAACATCCTTAAGGATAACTAGTCTCGATGTTTTCTCTCATTGATGAACTTTAACCTACTCACATTACAGCACGTAGACTATATTGTTTTATAGAATGTGGAAATTCAAGTGACTGGAGGACGTGTTTTCTTTTTATGTATGTGATAGAAATTAGAGAAAAGAACAATTACATAATACATAAGGATACAAGTTCTATGCATTTTGAGGTGGTAAAAATTATGTTTAGAATTGGTTGTCAAAGTTGAGGAATGGCAGTCTTGATAAAAAAGAAGTTAAATATGACCTTTTCCTAAGGAAATTGAATGTGTTTAGTTCTTAAGTATTCTCTTGCGAATGGATCTTCTCATTTTAGTTGCACTTCTATTATAAGTTTTACTATTGTTTTGTTTGTGTCCAGGGGTCTATTGAGGTGGATGGTGGTACAACAACATTTGGGTTTGCTTTTGTTGATTGTGCTGCATTAAAAATTTGGATTGGTTCCGTCAGTGATGATGCTTCCTGTGCTGCTTTAATGGCCTTGTTAATGCAAGTATGTTCTTTATTCCGTAACTTGTACTTTTGGACTAGGGAGATATGCTATGAAACTAATTCAAGTGTTCTGTAATCTTTTGGTTCCAGGTGTCTCCCAAGGAAATTATTTATGAAAGTAGAGGTAAACATTTGTTGAGTTGGCTGCTATTATGATACACTCCTATGATTATAAAAATTCCCTGGTGAATATTCAAAATTTTGAGTTCCTATTTTACCATTTATTGTATTGCAGGTTTATCTAAAGAAGCTCAGAAAGTAATTAGAAAGTATTCATCTACAGGTTTTTACTACCCATCCAGTCATTCCACTAAAAATTGCTTCTGGATATTTCATCTTATTGTATATCATAACTATAAATGGACAACACTTAGGTTGAATAGATATGAATGTGATCAAATTGCTTGTGGCCTTGTTACTTCAATGTTATGGCCTGATTTCCATTATGCACATATGTATGCTACCCTACTTGACCTTTCTTGGGTACAAAAGTATAATGTTTCTGTAATGTATGTACAATGGTATTTGTAGCAAGAGGGATAAGGAAAAATAGCTTTAGCAAATCAAGCCAAGCACTGAGCTTACTTGTCTTAGGCTGCCAACATTGCAATTTGTAACAAAGTAGTTCTTCAATACTTTACATTCCAAATGTTAAACTTGTTTGTAGAGCAATCATAAGTTTATTAAATGTTGTAGGATCCAACAGTGTACAACTTACACCAACACTTCCTGTTAATGCTTTTCCGGGTGATATTGGAGTTAAGGATGTGATCCAGTCAAAGAAATATTTTAAAAATTCTTGTGACTTGTGGGATCATCTGCTTGATGGTGTAACAAATCATGAAGTTACCCTATGTGCTTTGGGTGGTCTTATTGATCATTTATCCAGAATGATGGTTTGTTCTCCCTATCTTATTTCAATGCAATTTTTATTTTTTCTTTACTTTTGTGATTCTTGATATGTTCTTTTATAGTTGGATGATGTTTTATGCAATGGAGATGTGTTTCCATACCAAGTATATAGGGGTTGCCTCAGAATGGATGGACAAACACTAATCAATCTTGAGATTTTCAATAACAATGTTGATGGTGGTTCAACTGGTGATCCTCAAGAACCCTTCCTTATATTAAAAATGATAACAATATTGTTGTATTGTATTGTATTGTACTGTGTCTTTTGGAGTTAAATTCTTTTCATTTCAGGAACATTATTCAAACATCTTGATAATTGTATAACATCTTCGGGGAAGCGACTTTTGAGGAGTTGGATTTGTCATCCATTAAAAAATGTTGAGCAAATCAATAATAGGCTTAATGTGGTTGAAGCTTTAGTTATCCAACCAGAAATCATGTTAGTTGTGGCACAATATCTTCGCAAAATTCCAGATTTAGAAAGATTGCTTGGCAATGTTAAAGCTATGGTTCATTCACAAGCCATACTCATGTTACCCTTGGTTGGAAAGAAAACATTGAAACAAAGGGTAAGGATGCTTCTGTTATGTTTGGACAAAGCCATCTCAAAATTTTGTTTTTGCACTCTGCGGTAGTGAGGCCCTAGCTATATACTAATCCCTTCAAATACTTCGCATTACTTTTGACCTAATACTTTTGTTGGGCAAGCCAAGTAAAATTTACAACTTGGACCTTTTTTTTTCATTTGCAGTTTGTATTATTTTGGTTTATTAATAACAGCTTTTCTCTTGAAATTTGGACTGCATTTCAGAAATCTTTGATGGTTATATGCATTTTAAAGATTTGCTTATAATGTAAAATTTTCATTAATCTTTCCTCAAAGTGGAAGGATTGATAAGATAATCTTTAAGCTGACTATCATTGATCTCTTCCATTGGATAATCCTATTTCTTGAAGTTTTTATACCATATGAGTTTGCTATAAGTCCATCAATAACTTTATCAACTTCGGAGTGGATATCTATGATTATTATCATTGTTTTGCTAATTGAAATTTCTGAATGTGTTTTTAGAATGAGAAACTCTCTCAGCCGAAGCATTGGAAGTCATTCGTTTTTTGAAAATCCCGTTCTATATATTTACATCAATAAGTTTTTTGTATGTATTATGTAGATTTTTCTTAGCAGTAAGCATGTTGCCCTGTGAACTTATACTACAGTTTTATTTTCATTCCTTATTTGTTAAAACAACATTCTAAACTATGAGCTAGATGCTTCATTGTAATTATTTGTCTGTTGTATAATTTTCATTTAAGACTTAATGTTTGACATGATGCAGGTGAAAGTATTTGGCACTCTTGTTAAGGGTTTGAGAACTGGAATGGACTTGCTGCTTGTACTAGAAAATGAAGAGCATATCAAGTCATTGCTATCAAAAATTTTTAATTTTCCTGAGCTTAGTGGGCATGACACGCTCAGTGAGTTTCTACACCAATTTGAAGCTGCTATAGATAGTGACTTCCCTAAGTATCAGGTTAGCTTCTTTAAGATTAATTCACATCTGGATATGCTGTACTTTGACGCCTATGCAAAATTAGGTGTTGTAGTTACCAAACCAAGGAAGGGACCCTTTCTCCGTAATTTTAGCCAATCAAGAGAGCAGGGCTTCTATTTTCCCAATAACTATGCTCTATTTACACTAAGAAAAATTGGTCACCTCACAGTTATACTACTTTTTCTAACCCATGCAATGCAAAGCTGAAAACCTGAAGTATAAATGTTTTTGTGATATTGTTCTCCTTGTAGATGATCTTTACCGTCGATTTGATTTGTTTTATTTCACTAACTCCATATATTTAGGAAAGCTTTTTGCATTTTGTGTTATTGTTCTCCTTGATCTATCAATTATTTCTTATGTTAAATATGTGACATAACAATCTGATTTTAAACCATAATTCAAATTATATTGAACTATAAAAAACTTCAAACTTAAATGACATAAATAAAATTCAATTAATGATTATATATAATATACTTGTACATAATTCTTATGATTTACCTTTATTTCCTACTTGATATCATATGTAATACTTTCCTAAGAAAAATTATTCCTCAACTATATCAAGCAACAAAGTTTTGTTCTTTCTTATATATCCCCAACTAATATTACCATTGATTCCAGTTTAACTTGTTTCTGTTCTTAAATGATAATTTGTAGATTAGACTGACACATGAAGAATCTTTCACTCTTGTGTCGTATTATATTATATCTTGTCTATATGCTTGAAGCTGATTCTGCTATGACACTATCCTCTATACATGAGGAAATGAAAACTTCATCAGAAGCTCTTGCAACATGTTTTACTATTTGAAAAATAACATGTCTTTTGGTATCAGGATCATGATGCAACAGATTCCGATGCTGAGACACTCTCTATTTTGATTGAGTTATTTGTTGAGAAAGCTAGTCAATGGTCTCAACTCATATTTGCCCTCAATTGCATAGACGTCTTAAGATCTTTTGCTGCCATCGCTATTGATTCAAGGGGATCTATGTGTCGACCTTCTATCCTACCAGAGTCTACCTTTGTTTCTGTTTGTCAAAATAACAAAGGACCTATACTTAAAATCAAAGGATTGTGGCATCCATTTGCCCTTAGAGAAACTGGAGTTCCCGTGCCAAATGACATAGTTTTGGGAGAGGATATAAATAGCCAAAATCCCCGAACTCTGCTGTTGACTGGACCAAACATGGGGGGGAAATCAACGCTCTTGCGTGCTAGTTGTCTAGCAGTTATAATGGCACAGGTTTGCTCTTCTTTCTCTAAAAATTCTGCATATTTTTAACTTATTATTATCAGCTTTTTTTCATGCCACATTAGATCTAATATTGTTTAAAAACCTTTTTTTTTTCCAGCTTGGCTGCTATGTTCCATGTGAGATGTGTGTTCTATCAGTTGCAGACATTATTTTCACTAGGCTTGGTGCAACTGATCGAATTATGACGGGTGAAAGTAAGTTTCAATACTGCTTCTTCGACTGATTTCCTTAGCTTAGATGCTTTTAGCTTAGAGTCACATTTGTCTGCCATTAATTTTCTTAAGTCATACAATATCAACGTATTTTGCCATGTGGGTGGCAATGTGCTTTGCATATATATATATATATATATATATATATATATATATATATATATATATATATATATATATATATATATGTATGTATGTATATGTGTACGCTTAAAAGGGGTACATAACCAGATGACATTTTTGTAAATAATATGAACTTTTTCTTTACAAAATATATGTACACGTTATAAGATAATATGTACCCCTTTAGCCACAATATGTATACCTCTGTCTGGTTTTCAGTTTTCACCACTAAGGTGTTCAAAACTGACTTGATGACCCGTAATTTTACACAACATTGTAACCGAATTCGGTTTGACTCGAAATTAAAAATGATTTACAATTATGTAAAAACAATGTGGACAAAAAATCCGATTTCAAACCCACTTGAAATACCTAACCCGAAATCAACAATGACCCGCACGAACATGAAAATATTAAAATCATATAGACTGAAATGAACTTGAATCATTGCAAAAAATGTATTTAACAAATGTAGTAGAAGCTTTCATATAATAATTATTTTTTGAAAAAACTAAGTGTTTTTGACTCCATATATTTGCCTAATTAGTCTAAAAAGTATTGAAATTAAAATACAAAAATATAAACACACACTAAAAGGATAAATGTGAAATTACGAAAGATAAATAGTAATGATATTATCATATAAATTTATTAGTCTTTAAAAAGTAATAATTTAAATAAGGGTTTGATCCCTTAACCTTAGATTATAAATGTGTTAGTCCAACCATTGTACTATAGTAATTTTTTGTGATATTTTTACTCTCTTTGAACTATATATCATATTAGTAGGGGGGGCAAAGTCAAAATTACAAAGGATCATAGTTTTGGCAGTGGGTTGGGCCTCTTGCGGCCCCCCATGTAGTTTCATCCATGATGACTGATGTGCAAATTTTATTTAACCGCAAGCGCACGGTGTACGTGTAGTCGCGGGTCGAACACAAGGAAGCTTGGGACAATGGACTTTACGATTTGAGTTGATTAGATTGCTAAGGGAATAAAAATAGTGATTGGTTTTGAACTAACAACTAAGAATGCAGTAATAAAGATGTGGTTTAACTATATGATGATGAGATCTAGGGTGTCGGGCATCCCCTAAAGTCTTGCATGATCCAATTCTCATTAGTGTCTATGAAGTGTAGGATTAATTGTGTGATTAAACTTGATCTTGTTAATCTCAAACTCTCGCTCTGTTGATTAACTATTAGATTTAGACCCTATTAATTCAATTCTCACGCGTTAACTTTATTGAACGAATTAATAAGAATTTAACTAAAGTTTACCCTAAAGCAAAGGCGATCCCAATCTCACACGCTAGTTCTATTGAATGGTTCGACAAAGCATATTTAATTTAGGGTTAATTAGCACAATTTAATCACTTTAATCCATAGTTTCATAGACACATCCAAGAATCAATTCATACTTAACTACTAGGTTCAAACCCTAACCCTAGAAAATGGATCTACTCACTAGTCATGATAAATGCAATGGATATCAATTCAAATTTAATACTAAACATAAATGACAATGAATAAGATGATGAAATGGAATGAGCAATAATGAACTACTTAATAACAATAACAATAAATACCAACACAATAATGGAGAAAGACAAACTAAACTCTTTATTAGAGAAAGATTAAAACTAAGATTCAATGTTCAACAATAAAACTTAAACTAATACAATGGATTAAAACTAAGAATTAAGACTAAAGAAAACTTACAACTTGAAGGATGATTGAGTCTCAAAGGATAGATTGAAGAACAACTTCAGCAACTTCAAACGATCGCCATTTCTTGCTCGGTTATCGGAATCGGACATATAATATACCGTTGGAAAGCCCTTGAAGTCTAGTTTCCAATGCCGCAAACCTTGCATTAATACGATATTCCTATCAAAAGTTATGGCCAAAAGAGTAGACATGTATCAAATTTCACCTTAAAACTTTTGCATTAACAGCACTTTTCAACTCTTTTGCTCTTTTACTCTTCATGGCTTGACAAAATTGATAGCTTGATAGGTTCTTTGAGCAATGTATACAAGATTAGCACCGAACACCCACAAAAACAACTCAAAATACCATAATTCACCCGTTTTCCCATACTTAGACCATGAGACATCGAAATAGAGTGAAATCGAACGAAATGACCCCGAATCGCCTTCAAAACAGCGCAAAGGAGTAAAAATATAAACGATTAGTGCAAATAATTGCACTTATCAATGACATGTACAGGGTATTATTATAATTATTTTTGTCTTTGCACAAGTGGCCATTGAAGAAACATTCTTTTCGAGTATAAATGGTGAGATGTGCACCGTAAGTGGAGAGAAGGGCTCCAATTAGTTAAGTGTTGGTGATGAAGTGCATCAACATAAGTAATGGTAATGAGAAGTTCATTACATGGCTGGAAGAGAATGTTATGCCCTCCCCCAAGGAGAAGCAATGTATTACCTATCAAAAGAGGAAAATCACAAGCAGCAGCAAAAATCAGTTAGGGAAGGATGAGGTGGCAGTATATTTCAGAGATGTCAGTAACTAATTAGGGGAATATTGCATAGGGGATGAATTTATTAGATTTGTTATGAGCTGGCATATCTAACTAACTAATAGTATAAAGAACTACTCTTATCATTAGTAGAATATGAGAAATATTTTGTAAGGTTTACCAGTTGGTAAAGGAATCCTCTATTGCTCTTGAAACAACTCACTGTATTTTATCCTTTTTTCTTTAATACAATATCTCCTCCTCTTTTCTGTTTTTCCTGTTTTGCAACCTTGCTTAGACCAGATAATAGCATTTCTGGTATCAGAGCATTCGATCTGCCATGGGCGATCCCACAAACACTCAGCGCATAGAAGCCTTCGAAGAGGAGATTGACAGAATTTTCGATCTCATCACTACCGAGCTTGATAAACTCGAGTCTAAAATTTCCCAAAACACCAAAAAAAAAAAAATGCAAAAGTTACTTCCCAACTTTTTCTAATGAACCAGACCTTACAATTTCTGTGTGACAAGCTAACAACCGAAAGACCAACTCCCACCGTTGGCTAATCTAACCCCAATTAGAAACCGAAAGCCAAACCTCTACATAAAACAATCCCACACTAACTACCCAATCAATCCCACCCGCAACATTCACACCCTTACCACAGCTGAACCCTCCGAAAAAGGGCATTGGAAGGCCAAAAAAAATTAGATTTACCTACCTTTGATGGCAATGGATCAGATGGTTGGATCATCCAAGCAGAGCGTTACTTCATGTTTTACGACCTCATGAAGGAAGAACGCATGGAGGCTGCTGTAGTAAGCTTGCTTGGAAGAGCTTTAGCCCGATTTCAATGGGAACACAATCAAGAACCCATCACTAAGTGGGAAGAGCTCAAAGAACTCCTCTTGGAAAATTTCCAACCTAGTGATCAGGGGAGCTTACAAGAACAGTGGATGTCGGTGCAGCAAACCGGTACCATAGCTGAATACGAGTTGGAGTTCATTGAAAAGGCAAATCCCTTGGGAAAAATTAAAGAAAACTTGATGATGGCTTCATTCTTCAAGGTGTTACACAAGAGAATAAAAAGAATTGAGGTTGATGGGACACATTTCTACTATCCCAAACTCAGAAACCCACTAAACTCACCTAACTCATTCTCCTCCCATGCACAACCAGATAAATCCTACAAAAATCGAGCACCCTTCAATCCAAACCAATATAGTAGACATAATCCCAAAAACAAACTGCCCTTAACCCACTGTGAATTGATGGAGAAGCGAGCCAAAGGGGTATGCTACAATTGCAATGATAGATGGTACCCAAGCAATGTCTGTAAGAACAAAGAAATGAACGTCATCATTGTTTTGGACGGCCAAAACGACGAAGAATCTGATGTTGAAGAGGGAGTGAAGGAAGTGCACCACGATGCTGACAAAGAACAGAATCAGAATGTCGATATTTCTTTGAGCTTGGTCGCTGGGATATTGAACCCGAAAACCATGAAGTTGAGAGGAAGAATTGATGGCGAGGAAGTGGTGATTATGGTGGATCCTGGAGCAACAAATGATTTTATTTCTTTGAAAACGATACAACTACCCCTGCCTTATTCAACCCATGTGAAGTTTGGGGTTACTTTGGGGAATGGTGAGAGAATTCATAGAGAGGGAGAATGTAAAGGGGTATTGATAGAGGTATAAGGAATAGTACTTAATGAAGATTTTCTGGTGCTTGAGCTTGGGAATTCAGACATTATCCTAGGTCTTTAATTCAATGGCTAGAAAAATTACGGGAAATCAATACAAATTGGAAACGTCAAGTCATAAAATTTCAATGGGGGAGATGAATGGGTAGATTTAAAGGGGGGATCGCACATTAGTAGTAACCCAGATTTCATTAAAAGCCATTGAGAGAATATTGAGGAAAGAGAAAAAAGGGGATATTAGTGGAATTAAGCCAACTACTTTCCAAAAAAGACACAACTACTGTTTTACCTTCCTAACACCTACAACCTTTTATACACAAATACCGAGCCTTTTTTAATGACCCTAAAAGCCTTCCCCCACCACGAGCTAAGGACCATGCTATAGTTCTTAAGGAGGGAACTAATCCAGTCAGTGTTAGGCCCTACAGATACCCACAAATTCGAAAAAAATGAAGTTGAGAAGATGGTGTTTGATATGCTTAAGGCTCAGATCATTCAACCATCTAACAACCCATTCTCCAGCCTCGCCATTTTAGTCAAAAAGAAAGATGAATCGTGGAGATTTTGCGAGGATTATCACGCCTTAAACAAAGTCACCGCCCCAGAAAAATACCCCATACCCAATATAGACGAGCTATTGGATGAGTTGCAGGGGGCTCGAATCTATTTCAAATTGGACCTTAAATCGGGATATCACCAAATCAGAATGAGAGAGTGATGTGGCAAAAACAATATTTCGCACTCACGAAGGCCATTACGACTTTTTAGTAATGCCTTTCGGCCTCACAAATGCGTCAACCACTTTCCAGGCACTCATGAATGAGGTATTCTGTCCATATCTTCGCAAATTTGTGCTTGTTTTCTTTGACGAAATATTGATTTACAGTAGAACCGAAGCAGAGCATAAGGGTCATTTGGACTTGGTACTATCAAACTTGCAACTTCACTAATTATTTGTTAACCAAAAGCAATGTGAGTTTGGAGTAGCAAGGGTAGCCTACCTTGGTCATGTGATCTCAGGAAACGAAGTAGAGATGGACCAAGAGATGATAGCAGCAGTTATGTCCTGGCCCGAGCCAAGAAGCATCAAGGAGCTGAGAGGCTATCCTGGTCTTACCGGGTACTATAGAAAGTTTGTAAGGAATTATACACTCATCGTCAAGCCACTAATTGATCGACTTAAGATTTAAGAAGGATGCTTTTGGGTGGAAGAATGAAGCAACAATCGCTTTCTTAGCTTTGAAGGATACAATGACCATTGCACCAGTTCTGTCACTGTTGCATTTTTCAAAAACTTTTTTTTTTTATTGAAACTTATGTAGAGCTTTGGGAAAAAGAGAAAGCATGAAGCCCATATATGAGAAGGAACTAATAGCGATTGTTTTTGTAATCCTCAAAAGGCAACATACTCTCCAGGGGCGCAGATTTGTCGTGAGAATGGATCAATGCAGCCTGAAATTTTTGCTGGAACAGTGAGAAGTGGGCACCAATTATCAAAAATGGGTCACGAAGATCATGGGATTTGATTTTGAAATTACATACAATCCAGGGACTTTAAATCGTATAGCTGATGCCTTATCAAGAAGAGATCAACATACAATTCTGTTGGGAGCATTGTGTAGCACGCATGTGGTGGACTGGAGTGAGTTGGATCGAGCTGTGGAACAAGATGAAATGCTATCTTCTATTAAACAAAGGCTGCGTTTGGGGCAAGAAATCCTTAAGGGCTTTACCTTGGAGAGGGAGCAATTGTTCTATAAAGGGTGATTTGTCGTGCCAAAGAAACACTCATTTAAAAGTATCCTTCAACATTATCATGATTCGCCAATCGGGGGGCATTCCGGGGAACAAAAGACATACATTCGAATTGCAAGAGAGTGGTTTTGGGAGGGGATGAAAAAACAGATAGTGGAGTATGTGAAAAGTTGTGAAGTATGTCAGAGGCAAAAAACTTCGACCTTATCTCTGGCGGGCCTTCTCTTGCCACTACCCGTCCCTATCCAAGTATGGGAACATATCTCCATGGATTTCGTGGAGGGATTGCCTAAGTTTCAGGGCAAGGATACAATCTTGGTGGTAGTAGATAGACTCACTAAATATGCCCATTTTATTGCCTTGAAACATCCATTTTCTGCTCCTGCTATTGCGGAAGAATTTGTGAAGGAAATAGTTCGCTTACACAGATTTCTAGCATTTATCGTTTCGGATAGAGATAAGGTGTTCATGAGTCATTTTTGGCGTGAAATATTTAAAATGCAACAAATGGACCTCAAACGTAGTACATCGTACCATCCCCAGACTGATGGGCAAACCAAGGTGGTGAACAAGTCCTTAGAGACGTATTTGAGGTGCTTTATCAATGGGAAGCCTAAGTGTTAGGTTGTCTTGGTTAAATTGGGCCGAATTCAACTATAACACTTCCCCACACTCATCTACAAAGATATCACCCTTCGAATTTCTGTATGGGAGACCACCCCCTCCGCTTCGTGGTATTGGTCATGGGATGACTACCATGGGTAGTGTGGAGGAAATGTTACAAGAACGAGATGCGCAGCTGGATGAATTAAAATTTCATTTGCTAAGAGCACAAGTAATGAAAGCCAATGAAGATAAGAGGAGACAAGACGTTAATTTTTCCATTGGAGAATATGTGTTCTTAAAATTACAACCTTATAGACAAAATTCGCTCTCTCGCAAATACAATGAAAAGCTGTCACCACGTTACTATGCTCCTTTCCAGATATTGAAGAAAACTGGTACAACTGCCTATGAATTAACACTACCTAGCTACAGTGCATACATCTTGTTTTTCACACTTCTCCATTGAAGCTAGCTAAGGGAAACTTTAAGGCCAATGCTCTGCCTGAACAACTCTCTGATTCTTTGGAATTGCAAAGCTGAACCAAGGGAAGTTCTGAATACCCAATATGATAAGGAAGGGAAGTTGGAATTGCTGATATAGTGGGCTGATCTTCCATCCACCGAAGCTACTTGGGAGGCAGCTGAATTGATTCATCAACAATATCCACACTTCCACCTTGAGGACAAGGTGAAGCTTCACACAGGGGGTATTGCTATGCCCTTCACCAAGGAGAAGCAATGGATTACCTATCAAAGGAAGAAAATCACAAGCAGAAGCAAAAATCAGTTAGGGAAGGATGAGGTGGCAACATATTTCAGATATGTGACTAACTAATTAAGGGAGTATTTCATAGTGGCTTATTAGTAGGATAGTTAATGTTTCCCTATATTTAGCTAGTTAGTTATCCATGTTTTCTTGTACTAAACTGTTGTATGCTTGAAATAATTATGATAAATGCAAGTAGCAAGTTTATGGCATTTTGTCTTCACATTTTTCTCTCCTTAATTTCTTATTATTCTTACATTAACTAACAAATTCAAATGAGTGTGTAGTTATGTAAACATATCACATAAAACTTGAGGGATGTTCAGTATTTTGATAGGCTCCTGGCATGTCGTGTACTCGTGTTTCTAATTTTAACATTATAGGAGCATCATGATAAGCTTAAAGAGAGAGAGAGAGAGTGCGGGTGAGAAGAAGTTGAAGTCAACGCTAGAGCGCCTGCGATATCATCAATTTGCTAATTACAAATTAATAATAGCAGATTTGCAGTATCGTACTTCAAAGTACTGTTGTCAATTATTGATACCAAATTAATCCTGCAGGTACGTTTTACATTGAGTGTGCGGAAACAGCATCAGTTCTCCAAAATGCAACACAAGACTCCCTTGTCCTTCTCGATGAGCTGGGTCGAGGAACAAGTACTTTCGATGGATATGCCATAGCATATGCTGTAAGGATTTCTTGAATTTTGTCCCTCATTTTTCAATATTTGGTCATGGATTGAATTGTTCAACTTGCTTTATTTTAATGTTTTACATGATGTGCTCGAGGTTTTGAATCTGTTTATAACATGTACTAGTAGCAATCTACTGAGTGGTATCAATTCGTCAATATATGTGCTACCTAGATAAGATTGGTCTTGTAGGAATAGCTATGTGGTGCTATTTAGTTTGTATTGAGTTTAAAATTTTGCTTTTGCAAACAGGAATAAGGGTTTGCAATTTCGCTAATTCAATGATTTGATCCACTGCATGTCTGCTTGACACATACATTTGATGCATGACTACAAATGTTAATTTCAGATATTTTACAACAACTCAACATCAACCAAAAACAGCAAAATTTTTCGTTGTTTTCAGATTAAAGTATGCCATAATATATTAAAGCAGTCATGTTTGTGATTAATGTCTTGTTCTATTTTGTTCAGTGCTATTAGCTTGGCAGTCATATCTTTTAATTCAATCTTCCTGGTCAACTATGCAGGTATTTCGCCATATAATCGAGAAGGTAAACTGTCGCTTACTGTTTGCCACACATTACCACCCACTGACAAAGGAATTTGCATCGCATCCTCATGTTTCTCTACAACACATGTCCTGTGCTATGAAGCCTACGTCCTCATCAGGAAAAGACTTTGATTTGGTGTTTCTCTATCGACTTGCATCTGGAGCTTGTCCCGCAAGCTACGGCTTACAGGTGGCTCTTATGGCTGGAATACCCAAACAGGTAGTAGAAGCAGCATCAACTGCAAGCGAGGCGATGAAAGAGATGATAGGTGCAAGCTTCAAGTCAAGCGAGCAAAGATCAGAGTTCTCTACGCTACATGAACAGTGGTTAAAAACCATACTCTCTCTTGCATGTTGTGAGCAAGGTAAGTTTGATGATGATACATATGATTCCCTATTTTGCTTATGGCATGAGCTGAAAACCTCATATAGGAAATCTTTAGCTCCTGTATAAAGCATTGCAATGCTGCTCTTGTCCCTAATTTTCATTGTAAATACTTGTAGCCTTCTACCCACGTAATGCTGTAACAGAAAATCCGAGACCCTATTTCTAGTTGGGGAAAATTTTGAGCTTATTATCAAGCTCTCCATTTTTAGGTGATTCATGCTATAGGAACTTCGGCATGTAGGTTATGGCTTGAATACTTGATCATTACTATTATTGTAGTGAAATGCTATTTGAAATGTTTGGAAGTATGATACGCACCATTTTATCAATATTGTGATATGCTTGCAACCATTTCCATGACCTTATCAACTGTTAAGCCATGAAGTGTTGATTTTTTTTCCCAACTAGTATAGCTGTAAATTATTTGCCGCCCTTTCCACATTTTAGATCATGAAAGATATTTGCTAGGTATAAATTACTATTGTTAAAAGGAGTATTTTACGTGGAAGATTGTAACTTTTGCAAAAGGAAAAATTACAAAAAAACTATCTAATGTGTAACACTTGTTGTAAGATAGGTTTTCCAATGAATTATAGAGATCATTAATTCATTAATTCAATGAATTAATGATCTTTATAATTATATAAAGGAAAAATTACCTAAAATAATCCAACTTATTTGTGATTTTCCTACAATAATCCCACCTATTGATTCACCATGAATAATTCCAACTTTGATGACCAGTTGACTTGCTATAGCAAGTTTTTATTTTTTTAGAAAAAGGATAAATTTAAATTAAATGTCAAAAAAAAATGTTAAAAAATGTTCAAAAAAATTATGATATTTTTTATTGTTAAAAATTTTTTATGTGAAATTTTGAAATTTCTATATTTTAATACTATAAACTCTATTCATTGCACGGGTAATTATACTAGTTAACTCTAAACTAAAAAATAACTAGGTCATTTGTTGAATTAACGAATCGCGTTCGGCATACTTGATGTTACCATTTGGCTAAATATTTCCACAAAACTAAACAAAAAATAAAAATAATTTCACAAAATCAAAAATAAAAATGTGTTTAAAAAAAATCCTTGTATGAGAGAACTTCAAGGTAAGAAAACCTAAATTTAGTCTGTAACCATAAATCCAATATTATTGCTTATTTCAAAGATTATTGCTCGTTGAAAATTAAAAATAATGTGGAAAACATTAAAACCACCATTTATTTAGCAAAATTTAGCCCCAAGTTTCTCTAATCATGCAACTAACTCTCTCAGATTCCTCCAGTAACCTATCCAGAAAAAGAAAAACATGGTTGAAAAAGAAGAACAAAAAGAAAAAAACAAATCCAAATTTAAGAATAAATCATAATTTGATAAAAGAAAACAAACATGACCAGATTAATAAAAAAAGAGGTTGGAATTTCATGCACCATAAGCACAGAAGTAGGTGCAGTTTTAGCAGCCCTTAGAAAAAGTTATGATCCATCCAACACAGAAGAAATATACCATGACACTACTATCCAACAACAATCCTTAAAATCATTAAGATCCCTTCTTTTTAATCCTGAACAAGAATGGCAATTGGTAGATCCTTCTATCTACCTGTCTCCCTTCCTAGATGTCATACAAAGCGACGATATCCCAGCTTCAGCAACAAGCATTGCTCTGTCTTCCCTCATCAAACTTTTGAAACTTCGAGTTTTCCAAGACAAGACACCAGGAGCTCAACAAGCAATGAATTCTTTGGTAATGGCTGCTACAAGCTGCAGGCTCGAGAGGACAGACCCATTAAGCGAGGAAGCGATTCTGATGAAAGTCCTTCAACTGCTTAATGCTGTCATGACGCACCCTGCATCTCGCCTTATCAGAGATGAATCTGTCTGTCGGGTTGTTAACACTGCCTTTCAAGTTGTGCAGCAATCATCAAACCGTGGAAACTTGCTTCAGAGAACGGCTAAATTTGTTATGCTCGACATATGTCAAACCGTGTTCTCAAGATTGAATGACATAGAAGTCAAGGAAGGGGAAAATTCTGAGTCTGATTCAGAGGATATGGATGATGATGACATTGTGAATACGGGGTTTGGTCTTCGATGTGTGGTTGACATTTTTCAGTTCTTGTGTTCTTTGCTAAATGTGGTGCAAACGGTTGAGATTGATGGGGTCGTAACTCAATGCAATGATGAGGATATTCAGATCTTGGCTTTAGTTTTGATCAACACAGCACTGGAATTGAGTGGAGACGGTTTTTCCAAGCACCCAAAACTTCGTAGAATGATTCGAGATGATCTCTTTCACCACTTAATCCATTATGGGACTCGTACTAGTGCCCTAATCTTGTCGATGATCTGCAGCACCGTCTTAAATTCGTATCACTTCCTTCGTGGGTTAGTACTTGTTTCCCCTTGCAAAATTTAGTAGAACTGTAAAAGCAAAATCAAGAACTATATAAGATGTTTTCACAATCTTGCAGATCTCTAAGGCTTCAGCTTGAAGCATTCTTCAACTTTGTTCTATTCAGAGTTGCAAAGTTCGGAAGCTCACTGCAATATCAAGAAGTAGCGTTGGAAGGCATCATCAATCTATGCAGACAACCCGATTTTTTGATCGAGACTTACATAAATTATGATTGTGCTTTAACGTGCAGCAACGTGTTTGAGGATATAGGCAAGCTGCTATGCAAATTGGCATTTCCGTTGACCGGCCCTTTAACAAGTTTGCAACTCCAAGCCTTCGAGGGATTAATCATAGTCATACACGCCATTGCGGATAAAGTAAAAAGAGGAGATGAAGTTTCCATTGAACCACTCTCGGTTCAATTTTCCGAGTGTTCACCAATTTGGGAAGAGCCAGTTAGAAAACAAGGTGAATTTGAAACATGGATACGTAATTTACAGTTAAAGAAAGCACAAAAGCGGAAAGTATTGATTGCTGGTACCCATTTCAACGAAGATGAGAAAAAAGGTCTCGAGTACCTTAGAATTTCTAGCTTGATTCCTGATCCACCAGATGCTAAAGCATTCGCCTATTTCTTTCGTTTCACTCCTGGGCTCGACAAAACAGCAATAGGAGATTATCTTGGTGACCCAGAAGATTTTCACCTACAAGTGCTGAATGAATTCACTTGCACTTTTGATTTTACCGGTGTAGTTCTTGACACTGCATTAAGAACTTACCTAGAGACTTTCAGACTCCCCGGAGAATCCCAGAAAATCCACAGAATTCTTGAGGCTTTCTCGGAGAGATTCTTCAACCAACAATCGTCTGAAGTGTTCGAAACCAAGGATGCAGTTTTTATCCTTTGCTATTCTCTCATCATGTTGAACACAGACCAACATAACCCACAAGTAAAGAAGAAGATGACCGAAGATGAATTCATCAGAAACAATAGGGCTATTAACAACGGGAAGGACCTTCCTCGAGAGTATCTATCAGAACTATTCCAATCTATTGCCACACATGCAATAGCCGTTTTTGCTCAAACAACCTTGTTGGTTGAGATGAACCCTAGTCGTTGGATCGAGCTGATGAGTCGATCAAAGTATATTCAGCCCTTCATAGCCTGTGATTTCGATCATAGACTAGGGAGAGACATGTTTGCCAGCATAGCAGGCCCTACACTAGCAGCCCTCTCCGCAATTTTCGAGCAAGCGGATGATGAGGATGTCCTTAATGAGTGCATAGAAGGAATCGTTCAAGTGGCTAAAATTGCAAGACACGGTCTTGATGACATCCTTGATGAGCTAGTAGCCTCGCTCTGCAAATTTACTACCCTATTGAATCCATATGCATCCTCAGAAGAGACACTATTTTCGTTTGCCAATGATATCAAGTCACGGATGGCAACTCTTGCGGCTTTCACCATTGCAAATAAATTCGGAGAATCCATTAGAGGAGCTTGGAGAAATATCATTGATTGTTTGTTGAAAATGAAAAGGCTTAAGCTATTACCCTCGTCTTTAGTTGACTTCGAAACCTTAGTGTCTACAGAGGGTGAATCCCATTCAAGATCTATTAGCGAGGACTTAAACTTCGGTAATGGCAGAGGAAGCAACTCCACGGCTCCAAGCCGACTTTCAAATTTATTATTAGAGAGTAATGAGGACTCACTAGTTCTCGGTGGCGAGTTTGAGCAGAGCCTGAAAGTCATAGAGCAATGTCAAATCGACAAAATTTTCAGAAATTCATCAAAGTTACCAGTAGACACATTGCTCAATCTCGGAAGATCTCTAATCTTTGCGGCTGCAGGAAAAGGACAGAAATTCACAACTGCAGTAGAGGAGGAAGAAACAGTCATTTTCTGCTGGGATCTAGTAGGAGCCATTGCTTATGCAAATATCCACAGATATTCCATATTAGGACCGGCTTATAATGAATACATTATTGCAGTTACTCAATTCCCTCTTTTTTCTCCTGTGCCTTTCGCGGAAAAAGGAGCAATAATCCTCTTCAAATTGTGTGTCAAATTGCTATCGACCAACCAAACAGACAAGCACCCTGAAGAAATCATGTTCAAGTCGATAAACATGATGTGGAAACTTGACAAGGAAATTTTAGATACGTGCAGCGATATAATCATCCAGTCAGTATGCAAAATTTTAACGAAATACCCAAGTAATGTACAAACACAAATCGGGTGGAAGACGCTCCTGCATCTGTTGTCCGCCAATGGTCGACTTCCTGAAAACTATGATCGAGCAGTAGAGGCAATAATTCAGCTATTATCCGATGAAAAGAACTTGTCCGGAACAAATTATGCATATTGCATGGACTGTGCTTTTGGTTTTGTTGCTCTGAGAACTAGTCTGGTGGAAAAGAACATACTGATAATGGATTTGATGGCGAATTCTGTGAATTTGCTGATACAATGGAGCAGAGAGCACTCTGACCCAGGAAGCAGTATCAGCAACACAAGCATTACAAGCAGTTCTTCGATGGAAGAGGGTATAAAATCTAGCAATTTCACCTTAAATTTATTTGTCAAGCTAGGAGAAGCCTTGAGAAAGACTAGTCTAGCACGACGAGAAGAGGTAAGAAACCATGCTGTAGCAAGTCTCAAAAAGAGCTTCGAACTCGCACTAGGCCTAGCCTTCACATCAACTAACTGTATAAACTGTCTTAACTATGTGGTCTTCGCCATGGTCGATGATCTCCATGAAAAGATGTTGGATTACTCAAGGCGAGATAATGCTGAGCGAGAAATGAGGAGTATGGAGGGTACCTTAAAGAACGCGATGGAGCTGTTAACAGACTTGTTTTTACTGTACTTAAAGTCGATATGTGATAATCCAGGATTCAGGACATTCTGGTTAGGATTGTTGAGGAGGATGGATACTTGTATGAAGGCGGATTTAGGTGCACACGGTCCATCGAAAATGCAGGATGTAGTCCCCGACTTATTGAAGAAGATGATTGCTGCAATGAAAGAAAATGAAGTATTGGTGCCAAAAGAAAACGACGATCTTTGGGAGATTACATACATCCAAATTCAATGGATTGCTCCAGCAATCAAGGGGGAGCTCTTTCCTGATGTACCTTCCTGATTTTTTTTTGGCTTGCTTGTTATACTATTTTTACCAATTAATACAACAAATCTTCTTTGGTGCAAGCTTTTGGATTTCTTTCAGATCTTTCATAGATCTTGTAGGAAGCTAATTATGTTTGTTAATACTAACAAAGTTGAGGTTATGGAAAGCATTGTTACCTTGAACGACAAAGGGTTTGGAATGGGAAATGGGAACAAGAACGAAGAACGCGACTTAGATTGACTCTGGAACGATTGGGTACGACATAGATTATGCATAAAAAAATATATTTGAAAACAAAATTAATATTGAGAAATTGGTTGTAACTAAAAATTTATTTAGTTTTCTAGGTTTCATCTGATTTTTTCCTCCTTTCTTTTTTGTTTAATTTGTAAATGAAGGTCAAGATTCCTGCATAATAGTCGAAAAATCATGCACAATCAACGAAATCTCAAACCAAGTGGATGATGAAATTAACAAATCCAAGTGGCCTAAATGGCAAATCAAAAGTCAAAAGCCAACCAAAAAGTTAAGCAAAAAGCCAAGAACCAAACACCCCTTTTATATTTTTTTATAATTTCAGGCCAACAAATAAAAGCAACACTTTTAAAGGACTATTAACTAAAACAAAATAAAAAATCTTAGAGGTGTAATTAATAATAAAGTATCAAATTAGGAATGAAATTATCATTTGATAACCGAAAAAATGAAAAAAAGACAATGATTGGCAGAAATCGTCAAAATCAAAAAATAATTTTACTTTGTATTTTTTGTTTTTATTTAATAATTAGTTTGAATAAGTTAATACTTGAATCGTCAAAATCAAAATTTTTGGTAAATATTTTTTTAAAAATAATTTGTAAATTTTGTATAAATCTCAAAAGAATATATGTAATGACATGAAAAAAATGTCAACAAACCAATGCATGACATGTGGATCTTTGCATTGCCTTTTTTGTTGAATTTAATGTTGTCAGCAACATTTTGGTGAAAATCTCACAAAACAAACACAAAAAGTACCATTATTAGGAACTTCAAATTAAGTATCAAGTTGTGGTGAATAATTGAGAAAAATTTGTCAAGAATAATTCCAACTATCACCTATTGGCAAAAATAATCCTAACTATTGAGTATTTTTAAATAATTCTAACTATTGATGGAGTTTGCTGAAAATAATCCCAAGTCCCAACTACAGCCGGTTAAGAATCGAATGGGACTGTTTTAAGCAAACTTCATCAATAGTTAGGATTATTAAAAAATAATCAATAGTTGGGATTATTTCTGGCCAACGAGTGATAGTTGGATTTATTTTTGGCAAATTTTCCTATAATTAACCATCTATTTTACCAATACAAGCATCATTTCTTAGCAATACTTTATTGCCACTTCAATGTCTATATTCCCATATCAGTTTCTCATGTTTATCAGTATCATAAGCATACATGTATTGCTAATTTGCTAAGTTCTTCGTGTTAATGTTTCCTACATATTTTACACCTCTTCTATTTTTTTTTTGTTATTTATTAATATAATTATGTTTCTAACCTCTTTTTGATGGTTTGTACACCTTGCTATATTGTGTCTACGGCCTACGCATTTTATTTCGTATGTAATGGTACATCTTAGCTTCTAGTTATGTTATTAACTCTAACAATATTTATGTTTAAAATAATAGTTTAAAACAGTAGAACAGTTTGATGTCAATTTCCAAGGATTAGAGGTATTCAAAACAGATCAAATATCTCAATATTTAACCGATTTTTTAACCAAATCCAACTTAACTCGATTTCAAATTAAATTTAAAAATTATGAAAAAAATCAATGTGGACATAAGACCTGATTCGGGAACAAACTTGAAACACGAGACCCGAAATTAACTCGATGTCTAGAATGGACACCTCTACCAAGAATCAAGTAGAATATATAATTGTTCCATTTTTTTTGCATTTACTATATACTACATACATAGAACTTTATGGTTTTGTACTAATATACACTCCATGATTGAAATTTGATAAGCTATCATAAGCAATAAATGATGAAGTTGTTGAATACTTAAGAAGAAATGAGATAGCAGAAATGTAAGCTAAGCTAAGCTAAGCTAAGCTATCTGCCTTCCTAGAAGCACTCATATCCAAAATGGCTTCTCCAACAGACATGTAAACTCCATTATCAGAACCAAATATATCAACCACCTTTGATTTATGAAGCTTTTCCATCACACTTCCAACTGGGTTCACAAGAGCCAACTACAAGTAACACAACCCCATTAATCACACATTCTCTTTGAAATTTGATAATACAGCTTAATCTAATCTTCAAAATACCTGTAATGATTTCTTTTGGATGCTCTTTCCCAGCTCGAATATGGCATCGATCCCACTCGTATCTATGGCTGTCACCGCTGCAAGTTAAGTTGTTCGATCTCACTTAATTTAGTTTCTTAAGATTAGTTACTATCAGAGTAAATAACATATCTCGGGGTTTCAACCATCAATTTAAGATTTTGGTATAGTTGGTTTCTTGACATGGTATCAGAGCATGTCAAGGAACCCACTCAACCAATAAAGCTGATGGCTAACGCCTCAGGATATGTTATATACTTAAAAAGAAAGCGTTACAATAAACCCGGAGGCACGGGCCCACAACCCACGGGTTAAGAGCGTTGACTTACACATACACTTGGTGAGTTTCATCATTTTCCAAAACCATATGGTAGTAGGAAGAGTAACTCACGAATTATATATGCAAGTCAACAACCCACTATTTTGTCGATGTGGGATCTTGTCTCACATGTGAAGTATTTCCAACATCTTGGAGTCAACTATGAGCTTAAAATTTTAGTTGAGTTGGTTTTGTGATATGGCATCAGAGCACGTGAAGAAATTCACTCAACCAACAGCTTAAGTTGATGGTTGATGCCTCAAGATATGTTATCTACTCTAAAAGAAAGTATATTAAGTTTAACCAATTTTCACCCATATTGTGAATGCAATGTACCTGTCATGTCCAAAATTACACATTTAAGCAAAGGTTCATTGTTGGATTGAATCCTCTCTTCCTCCTCCCTGATAAATCTTAGTATTCTGCAGCATATTCAGCAGATAAATGTAGAATTAAGCAATTGAACCAAGTGTAAAAATGTTAACTTACACATACACATGTTGTTATAAAGTACCTTTCTTGGAGGTACATTGAATTAGCAAAGTATAATGGTGCTTCGACACTTAAAATGAGGAACGAGGGGATCCTTGAGGCGTTCTTGTAACGTTCAAGGCTTTGGAACATTTGAGTACCCGGGATGTTACCCAATGACACAATGTTTGGTCTAGTTATATGTAGGAGAATCTTGAATAATGATATTCCGACCTGAGATATAATCAATCAAATTGAATGATCCTTTGAACGAATAAAATTTTGTACGAGGGATTATAGAGCGAGAATCTTACAGCAAGCGCAAGGCCGGATGAAACTGAGATAAAGAGAACGCCAAGAAAGGAGCATAAACAAGCCAAGAAATCGAGTTTGTCGACTTTCCATAATCGGAAAGCAGCTTGGTAGTCTATCAGTCCAATGACAGCAGTTATAATAATTGCTGCTAAGACAACATTGGGAGTGTAGTAGAAGAGGGGCATAAGGAAGAGCAGAGTAACTAGTACTGCTGTTGCCATTATAATGTTGGAGAAAGCTGATTTTGCTCCTGCATTGTAGTTCACAGCAGACCGAGAAAACGCTCCTGCAAGCCAATGACGAATTTGGGTAAACATCAATACTTAGCTCTATGCACGAAGTAGAGATGTTCAGATTGAATAGAGTATATAACATATCTTGGGGCCTCAACCATAAGCTTAAGATTTTGCTTTGAGTTGGTTCCTTAGCCTCTTATCACGTTGGCTTTTGATACCATGTCTAGGAACCAACTCAACCAAAAGTTTAAGCTGATGATTGAGACCACAAGATATGTTATATACTGTAATAGTATCCGACATGTTTTTTTACCTGTAGTTACATAACATGACGAGCATGAACCAACAATGTTCATTATGCCTATTGCCATCATTTCTTTGTTCCCATCAACTTGATAATTTTCCAATGATGCAAATGTCCTACCAACTGCAATTCCCTCCTGGTAAACATAACCAAAGTCATAATGGAAAAAGTTATTGAATGAGCAGCGATATTGAGCATGTTCAAGATGCCCATTGCACAACGCCCCTTAAAATAAAGGGTCTCAAATATTGGTTTATCTTAATTTAATTACTTGCGTTAAATCTCAAAGTTACGAAAATATGTAAATAATAAGAGTAAGTTTGCGTAGATCCAATCATTCAAAACTCCACCCTAGGTGGGGGCCACTTAATGGCGATGGGTGATAGAATGATGTTGTTGTTGATGCTGTGTATGATTGAAAACAAAGAGGTAAAAGGAACTAATTTTGTCAAAAATTGTTACTTACTGTCAGAGACAATATTCCAGTAATGAGACCTGTTTTAGCTGCTAGAGCAATATAGGAAGAATGAAAGTACAACATGTTTACTGAAGGAGGATTCAAACCCTTTGGCAATTGACCTATCTGTTTAAACACAAAATTAAAAATAAATTTAATTAGCACAATCAAAAAAATGTTGGGTTTGAAAGTATGAGAAGAGTCTAATTTCGCATAAGAATGCTAGCTCAAAATTATGTTTTTACATTTTAATTTGATTATGCAAAGAGAGAATAACTAAGGGTATATGATAGATTTCGAATTTCGCCCTTTTTTACCTTTTATGTTCTTTTCAGTTTGCTCCATTTACAGAAAAAAAGAAATTAAATATTTTAGATAAATGGCGCTAGTAACTATTTAAGGTCTTTTGGCGAAAAATACAAATATATCATTTTAACGAAATTAGGTTTTCAAAGAAGTCGCTAAAGTTTTTTGGTTAAGCCAAAAAAGATTCGATAATAACTTTCCACAAATTCGTGTAAGCGATGGTCTTTTGAATCATCTCTAATTGGGCCGACCCATAAAGGAAAATGTAGGATAAAAGTAGACATTAAGCTTTAATGTGCTGGACATAAATCAGGAGACCAACTGATAACTTTCTCCATTTTGTTACCGTATCCGTCATTTTCCAATGTGCTAGTGAATCTGTTACCATTCTCTCTAATTCTATCTCATTCACAAACTCAATTTCTTTCTTTACCTCTACCATAAAATTATAGAAAACTCGAGAAAATATAATTTGTGTTTTTATTACCAAATAACATAAAGTTGCATTTCTCGCAAATATTATGAGCACTAACAAAGGAGTAGCTATCAGCCTGACTCGTACCTTAAGCACTTGAAATAAAGCAAACTCATGAAAACGGCTGATTTATATAGTGACTACAGAAATAATACACACCAGATGTGACATTAGTACAAAAGCAATGGACCTTATTTACTATATTAGATCATCTACAATCATGGTATCTAACCGCCCAATAACTTTACTTGTCCAATATTCAGTAGGCCTAACTTTTCACATATATACATTGTTTTCAAAAAAAGACAGAAAATGAGATTCCAAATCTTTTTTTTATAAAAAAGATGATTAAGATTCAAAGAAAGAGCACAACATAGATAAAGAAAAGCACAAATAATAAGTAAGTAGTCACTGGATAGGATTGAAATAATTAAGGTGGTTCTAAGCATGTGTAAGGTGTTTGATTGTATATGACCCTTAAAATTTAGGACTTATAAATATTAGTTGACATAAATTTAGAATGACTTTGCTTTAATTTAATTATTTGTTTCAGCAAGTCTTGTATGAGACTGTCTTACTGTGAGACAGACCCATACAAACATAAAAAAACAATGAAATTTGAATTCATACATTAGCAGTTTTTTTAAAGAATAATTTGCGAATTACATCCTTAAAGTTTAGCTCTTTTGTGAATTACAGCCATAATATTTATTTTTTACGAATTACAGCCATCAAAGTATCAAAGTTTACAAGTTCAGGCCAAAATCACATAACTTCAACCACTTAACCTAAAATTCCGACCATCAAAATGGTCGAAATTCTGTGTTTTGGCTTGAACCTGTAAATTTTGATACTTTGGTGGCTGTAATTCGCAAAAAATAAACATTGAGGCTGTAATTCGCAAATGTACTAAACTTTAAGGCTGTAATTCGCAAATTATTCTTTTTTAAAAAGAATAGTTTGGGCTAATCTAATTAAAGTTGTTTTAGGGTAAGACGGCCTCGATCAATAATCAGTATTTGTTTTTAGACCTCAAAATTTAAAAAAAAGTAAAACAAACATGGTCTTGAGATTTATAGTGCATTTTTGGTCCGCAATTTTAACAAATGGAAAAAGCAACAAAATTGAGGCCATAGATTATCCTTACTTTAGGAATCTTATCTGCATAGGATTTGAGGCAAAACACTAGAATGGTTGCTACTATCACACATGTTAATGGAGCTGCTGCTGATATCCAGAAGAGTTTTGGCTTTTTGGAACTCTGTTAGCAACAACAAACAAACAAAATATAAGACTACAAATTCAAAAGTAAGTGTGATTTAGTAGTACACATTTAACTGTTCTAAAGAGGTTTGGATGGCTTACAATGTGTCTTGCTGTCAGCAGGAATACCAGAAAACTGATCCCCATTACTATTGTTTCCCATGACCACTGCAATCATTCAAAATGGATTTCAAGTTCAAAAGACTTATTCAATTTTGTGACGTTGCAGATGATGTTTGCTACTAATGGTTGAAAAAAATCTCTCAGTTGTAACTAACAAGGATAAGGGAGATCTGATAAATGTGTCTCTAGAGTCTAGACTCTAATACAATGTCAAAAATTGTTAGAGTATATAACATATTCTGGGGCCTCAACCGTACCATGTTGAGGCCCCAGAATATGTACGGTTAAGGTCCCAAAATATGTTATATACTCTAACACACCCCCTCACACGAGAGCCCTTTGGGCTAGAAGTGTGGATGCAACACAGAATCTCCCCATACCTGGTGCTAAATATTCCACTTAAATGAGGGGTGGTTGAGATTTGAAACCGTGACCCCTTGTCACGTAGGCTTCTGATACCATGTTAAGTGAACCAACTCAACCAATAACTTAAGCTTATGGTTGAGATCTCAGAATATGTTATATACTCTAACAAAAATGTACAAGTACTATAGCTGAGATTTAAACATCTAATCGATATGGGGTTTTAAAACCATGTCAAAATGACAATCTCATTGGAAGAACTTTCGTTTGATTAAGAGTCTCCAAAATATGCTACATGTGTCATATTCAGTAACAGACCTGTAGTTCCGCTGCCCCACCATTATACAACATAAATATTATTTTCGTCATTTATAAAGTCAACATCCTACCGTAAAAAATTTCTAGGTCTGCCTCTGACTATGTTATACTTCACAAAAACATGTGCTATATGTTAAAGACAAATGTAACCCCAAAAATTGTTTGATAGTGCAAAATGATTAGTGATAAGTATGGGCATTAACATCATGAAATAGGTTACCTCATTTCTGTGGCTAAAAACAGAGGACATGACAGGAATAATTTCCATTTTGCTAGTGAAATGAGTTATACCAAGCAACCCTTTAAGCTGCTGAAGAGAGACAATGATTGCTGCACCAGCCATGAAGCCAATCAATGTGGCCTTTGATAAGAAATCAATAATGAATCCCAACCTATTATTCATTTGATTTGATTTGATATTAGCATAAGAATCCAACACATGTTATGCAAATAGTACCATTATCACACAAATTGGGAATCATCAACACTAAAAGTCTATAACCCATATGGAATTCATTATGTAATAGATACCCATTAACAATAACCCACTAAACTAGGGGATTATATACTTTATAAATTTACATACAAGTATAATAGATATTCCCCTGTTTTTTTTTTATCTTTTTTAAATTTTTTTTAATTTTTTTTTATTTGTTACATGAAGTAGATGATAAAGTTTAGTTTTAAAAATAGGGGTGAGACCTTCTAAGGCGTTATGGGTCCCTAGAGCCTAAGGTCTAGAGAATGGGAAAAGACAATAGCTTTTTAGCTTTTGGATGTGAGGCCCAACCAGGGCCAACTCTAGGTTTTTAGGGGTATAGGCCGAAAAATGATTTATAAGTCTCTAAACTATTGTACATATATAGAAAAATTCAATTAAAAATTGGTCAAAAGTGTTTTAGAGTGCTTAATTTTAGGTGCTTGCCTTAAAACATTGCCTTGCCTAGCTACATCAAGGGTTTAACCCAACGCCCAACCAAAGTTATAGCCTTAAAATCGCCTTAGAGAGCTTTTTAAAACTAATACTACTGTATTTAGGTAATAATTTTAGACAAAGGAAAGGGAGGAAAGGGAAAAGAAGGAATGAGAAATAAAAGGAAAATAACTCTTGTTTGTTTAGAAGGGAAGGGAAGGAAAAAGAAGAAAAATGACAATTTTTTTTCAATCTTTCCAACTTAAAAAATTGAGAACTTAACAAAAATTATTCATCTAATCACTTTAAATACCTTCCCTCCACTTTGGTTTGGTTATTCAAATAAGGAATAGGAAATCATTATCCCTCCCCTTCATTTCCCTCCCTTTCTTTTTATTTACACACATCTAAAGACAAGGGCGTTTTTTAGTACATTTCAGGTAGCCGACTGCCTAAGGCCCTAAAAATAAAGGGTCACAAATGCCAAATGGTTCTATATGCAACACTATTTAAGTGATTTGTTTGTAAACTTTTTTAAAATTTTGAAGTAATTTTATAATATAATGTTACAATACATTGTCATAAGTAATTTTTCTTGAAGTGAAATTTTTTTATCTTCTGACATAATGCAAGACCCATCTTAAAAGAAATTATAAAAATCAACAAGGTCTCTAAAATTTTTGCTTTGCCCCTACCTAAGCGTCAAAAGTAAACTCGCTATTAAAGACAATATATATTTAACAAACCTATACAAATCATGTCGTTGATAACTTAGCTTTACATCTTTTTTTAGTACAAGAAATCCATGTAGATTCGATCTCCATGATACAAGTTGAATCAAAAAAAAGAAAAATACTTTAATACCAAAATAGAAAGTTAAAAAGGTACCTGAAGAAGCCCAAAGAGGCCTGAAATAAGCCAGCAAAAAAAGTAGAAGTGAAGGCAAGTTTAAGATACAAAGATGGTTCATTTGTTGGAGACACAAATTCAGTTAGCATTCCACCCATTACTAGTGATGCTATTGAAACTGGACCCACACCCAAGTGTTTCGAGCTTCCTAGAACTGAGTATATCATTGGTGGTACAAAGCTTGAATCTGTTCAAATTATTATGTCTTTATTACATAATTAACAAACATAATTTTGATTTAATTAAGTAATTAGATTGATTACTTACATAATCCTATTATTGGAGGCAAATTTGCTAACTTTGCATAGCTTATACCCTGCCAACAAAAAATAAAAAAATCTTAATTGAGTTTACTTACAAGTTATTTGAAGGAAAATAAGTGAGGGAATATTTAAAATCCATCAACAAAAAATGCTATTAATTGATAAATGAATGTTACTATGATACTTGCTACATTTTACTTTGTACGTAATTTAATGTTGATATTCAATATCTTTATTTTGACTATACGAAAAATTATATTATGAAAATTACGTATTGAAAAACTAGGTTTTAAGAAGAATAAAACAAGATCAGATATCACACATATATATTACTCTCTTCTGTTCATCTTAAGTGTTTCATTTACTTTATGCACTCTATCCAATGCACTTATTCAATTATTAATAATATATCGAGTTATGCATAATTAAAAATTATAAAAAGTTGATATTAATAATCTTTACATCAAAACGAATCAAATAAGATCCCACATGACTATGTTTTAACTTATAGATTAATAATAAAATGCAATTTAAGAGTGATTGATGAATAGTGTCACAAAAGTAAATGAGACATTTTAGATGAATAGGAGATAGTATTTTTTATGCATGAGTCAGAATGAGTGAAACAAGATTGGAGATTAATAATATTACTATCCAAATTTAGCGAGTATTATAAACAGAATAAGTATACCTCATTTATATTTTTGATCCAGACCTATATTTTTTCCTTAATTTTCATCCACATATTTTTCGTCTTACCCACACATTTAAGTATTTCACCTACATAATAAAATATGTGTTTTTACTCATTTTTCTTGATTTTCATCTTATTTGTAGTTGAGACTAATTTTTTGGGACATAATTGGTTTCATGATTGCGATATAGCATGACGCAATACCCATTCAACCACGTTGTACATCTTTTAACTGCTGCAAATTCATTTATCAAACTACAAAACAGAAAATTGTTTTACCAAAGATGATAAAAATAATTTTTGAAAAATTATACTTTATTTGATTAAGAAATTCAAATTTTGGACCACAACCACTAAATTTAGAATTTAAATTTAATTTTTAAAATCGGATTTTATTTCCATTTGAACATGCATTATTTTTTTTAAGGTATTTATCGTCTAGCCTCTATTTTTTCAACTTCCCTATACAAAATAAATTTTATTTTTAAGATAATATTCTACAAAAAATAATAGCTGGCGAATCATTGCTGTGCCAGGAAATTATAGGCTTTCTTTCTCTAAATACATTTCAATTTCAATAAACAAACTATTAATGTTGTTTTCAAGAAACAAATATTTGTAATTTTTACATCATTTGCTTATAAATGCTGAATTTAATTCAATTAAGAAATTACTCAGTCGATCATATTAAATTTGCTATATATATTTATTTTAAAAAGCTCTTCAAAAAATGATTATAAAGAGGCAAATTTAAAAGGAGGGACAAATAGATGCTAATCTCTAATTACCTTTAGATTTTTTAAGAAATAGTTTGATAAATTAACCTTTTTCTTAACTTCATTTTCCGAATTATTTTAAAGAATATTCAAGGTAAGTTACAAAAATAAAAAAAAGAATTGATATAAGGATACCATTTAACCACTAAGTTAACTTATAATTCTAAACCAATTTTACTTTTTAAGGACATATAATTCAATTTTTCTTAGATGGGTCTATACCCACTCTAATAAAGACGGATGTGGTTTAGAACCTGTGAAATTCTACTCGCTGAGATCCCTACAATTTTTACATTTGATATGGGTATAACTTACTTTTTTGCCATACTAAAAACTAACAAATGAGAATTGAGTTTTGTTTTAAATAAAAAACATGTATCACTTTTTAAGAAGTGTCTTAAATTCTATTCTTATATAATTAATCCTTTTTTCCCTTATTAGTCTTATAATCCAAAAAAGAATCAAAAAAAATCAAATTGGATAAAACCAAAATAGGTAACAATAGGTGCACTTAATTTATCACCTAATTGGATTTGATATCTTTCCAAATATATTTTAATTATTTATCTTTTTTGTAATATTTTTGACAGTTTTTGCAAAGATAGTAATTCAATTATTTAAACTTTATCCATAGGATGATATTTAATAAGCCAATTAGGAAAGGTGCTAAGGAGTTAGTGCAGTAATATTAGCTATAGTGTTGACTGATGGATACAGAAAACAAATAATTTAATAGACAATATATATTTTATGACATTTACTATACTTCTAATTCTTCTTCAAACAATAAATTCCAATAAAAGTAAGTTAAATGATACTCCCTCCAATTCTGTTTAGATGTCTTATTTGCTTGGATACGGTTATTAAGAATGGTGTGAGGTCCATTAAAAAGTGAGTTGTTGAGGTATCTTAAATGATTATATTAATCGTAAAGATGATAGTGGAGGTATTGTAAGTAGTAAAAGTGGGGGTATTTTGGACATTACTTGTGTGAGCATGGGGTATTTAGGTAAAAAAAGATTGACAAAAAAGGAAATGTGACAATTGATATGAATTTGCCAAATAAGGAAATGTGACCATTGAATAGAATCGGAGGGAGTAAAATAAAGCCTTATTAATGATGTTTGTACATGATGTTTAATAAACATATTCAATATATTCGACTGTACAGGGCTTTGAAAAATTAAAGGGCCTTAATATTAAATGATATAGTATATCGTTACGAAAAACGACATAACTTTTAAGAATGGAAATGATCGTTTATAAAATTTGTCAAAATTTAATCCCCTAGAACAAAAGTACGAACGGAATGGATACTTCAAAATCATAATAATGGAAAGTTGGAAACTACTATATATATACTTCCTCCATTTTAATTTCCTTATAACGTTTATTTTTCTTGCAGTCCAATGCAATAATTCAAACTTAATATCTCAAATTATTATGTACGATAAAAGACTAATCACAAATTAAAATTGATGATTTGAATAGTGTATTTTTCAATCGTTGCACCTAATTTGACAAGGAGGAAGTATCTTTTTTTTGTTTTATATAAGTTCATTTGAATGATTTTCAATTGATGAGAAAATGCATCACTTGAAGGTGTTTGAGTTTCTCATTTGATAAACTGACACAACAGAAATTCCTGTTAACAAAACGGATAAAATCAGGGCAAATTAGGCCTGGCTTAGCCTATGCAAAATCAATCAAGTCATATTAAATGAATGTTAATTCGAGTCATCAGGTCGATTTTGAATTTAGTATTTCGGATCGTTTTAAAATCGAATCTTGTATCCATATGAAGTATTAATTAATATATATAGTTTAAAACTCATTTTGAAGTTGAGTCAAGTCGGATTCGGTTACAATCGTGTAAACATTGAATTTTTTGGTTTCATTTGCACACTTCCAGAAATGGGAGTTTGTGTTTAGACCATTCTGATTCTATAGTAATATCCTGAATTCGTCTTTTCCTAAATAATAGGAGTAATAAATAAATAAATAAATAAATAAAATGAATAAAAAAAGGTACCTGAGGGATGGCAAGGCTAGCAATGGTAAGACCAGCAACAAGATCAGATCGAAAGAGTTGAAACCCATAAGTAGGAAGCCATTGAAGAATCGGAAAAAAGTACTGAAAACCCAAAATAAACTTAGTTTTGAAACTTTGATTCTTGAATTGATGAAGAGGATCATCCGGAAAGAAAATCTCAGTAAGTTTATATTTAAGTTTATGCAATGTAGATTTCTTGGGTGGTAATGGAACACTGTGTATCTCTAAAGGTACATTAATGGCGGATTGATCTCCCTCCATGGATTATAATCTTTTTAGTTTATAGTATAAGTACTTGTTATTGTTATAATGGTGTAAATAAAGGTAGGGTGTATTTATAGGGATAGGGAGGGAAGGAACATCACATCTAAATATGTGAATTTATGGGTGGGTGTGTTTTTTTGGGAGCAGGAAAAATGATGTAAGAAAGAATTAACCGCTGGTGAGTGGTGAGTGAAAGAGGGAATCAGAAAATTAAATAGACAGAAAATAAGAGGGGGGAAATGTCAAATGCATATACTCTTACTGTAACCGTGCATGGCCAAAATTATCTGACTCAACTACCTCTGTTCTCACACTTTTTTTTTAAGGAAAATTTGCCAAGAATAATTCCAACTATTGATGAAGTTTGCTGAAAACAGTCCCATTCGATTCTTAACCGGCTATAGTTGAGATTGTTTTCAACAAACTTCAGCAATAGTTAGGATTATTAAAAAATAATCAATAGTTGAGATTATTTTTGCCAATGGATGATAGTTGGGATTATTCTTAAATTTTTTTTTTTTTTTTTATTTTGAAGTTGGGGCAACAATAATTCCACATGGCCTAAATCTATCATTTGTGAATTTGGGGGAAAATATGATTTGGATGAAAGATGGTAGAGTTAAAGTTTATGTTTTGGGGGAAAATGTTAAAATTGATGACATTTAAAATGGTGAGTTGCATAATTAGGCGTATTATAACAGCTTTCAAGCTTTGAAATTAATGTATGCTAAAGTTGCAAAACGGTTAAGGTGAAACAATTTGGTAAATCTCAGAGTTGTCGCGTGGATTTTTTTAATAGTTTGATTACCATGTGGAAAACCCAAAATTTTAAGGTTATCATATGAAATTTCTCTATTAATTATAAAAGAGTTGTACCGATTAATACTGATTTTATTGATGATAACTGATTGTTATTGATTGTAATTATTTCTTAATGATTGTAACTGATTTTATTGATTAAAACTGATTATAATTATTTAAACTTATTTTTATTAATTACTTAAACTAAAATAGAGCATATTAGATGGAAATTTATTTGACTTATTGTAGGGTGTAAGAGTCAAAACCCAATCAAAAGTGTTTTCATAGTAACAAATTGTTTTCTTTATTAGAATATACTATAAGGTAGGCCTTCTCTATTGCAAATACCAAATTTGATGTTCACATTAAGAGAAATGAGAAATTGATTAAAGAATAAACTAACAAAAAAAAAACAAATTTTGAAAGGTGGAAAAATACAAAGAACAATGTGTTACTTGGAGTATATAAGCCACCCAAACAATTGAAAACACTATTATTGATGATCATGTCATGTACATGAATAATGTGTACGTTAGTCTTCTAAAATCTTTCATTTTAAATATAGTTTTTTTTAAATTCTCTAACACTACCAAAAAAGAGTCTTTCAACGAACGAAAATAGTCTAAATTCAGTCTGTATATCTCTATACCAACTTTTTCCGATTGTTCCTGTTAGTCATAAAAATGTAGTCGGTAAAATATTTCACTCATTATTTTAGTCAGAATTCCACCGCCAATCCAAGAGCTGCAATTTGTTACTTCGTATCATAAAAATTGTTTGTCATCCTATTATCTTATAGCAAACATTCGCTCATCTGTTGACAAATTTCTTCACAAAGTCTCTCTGGAATATAAAATTCGTCTTCAAACTCATTATTGTTTCTATTATCGACATCTGAGTATGCCTTTCACAACTAAGGTATAGTGGTATGTTGGCAGCGTTTAGCATTTATCAAAGAACTATCTTGTTTGAGGGTTTTCTTCTTTAATATATAAGGGTGACTTTACACCATCAGACCAAGGTAGAAAATGATGATGTTTATTAGGAAAATTAGTCGTAGCAGGATCGTACACATCAGTACATACGGATTTTGTATTGTGTTCTGCTGAACCCCTTTTTTTAATTGTAATAAAGGTACCACCACATTACTTGGTTCAACTTCAAAGTTGTAATAGAGGTACCAATCCTAGTAGTTTTCTAAACCCCCCCTATTTTTTGAATAAATGATCTCTTACGATGGGGAGAACAAAAGTAGTTGGACCAAATAACATCCCGATTGAGGTGTGGAGGGGTTTAGGAGTACAGGGCACTCTTGATTGACCAATCTCTTTACTATTATCTTGAGGGCATATAAGATGCCAGAAGAATCAAGGAATAACACACTAATACCACTATTAAAAACAAAGGTGATGCACAAGTATGCGAGAATTATAGAGAAATAGAACTTCTAAGCCACATAATGAAATTGTAGAAAGAGTGATCAAGAGGAGAATCAGACAATAGACAGTGATCAAAGAGAACCAATTTGGTTTCATGCCAGAAAGATCAGCCACTGAGGCTATTCCAGTTTTAAACAGACTCGTAGAAAGATCTTAGGAGCGGCAAAAAGAGTTTGCATACGGTATTCATCGACTTGGACAAAGCATATGATAGCATAACACGATGCAACATTTGGGATAACTTCAAGGCTAGAGGTATTTCATTAAGGTATATTAAGGTTGTACCAGATATGTATGACAAGGTATCGACTAACACACATACACCGATAGGGATAATAGAGCCTTTTCCAGTTAAAGTAGGACTACATCAGGGACCGACACAAAATCCTTTCTTTTTAACGGTTATTATGGAAGAGATTTCTGAATCTTTTTAGGAAACGTTACAATGGTGCATGTTATTCACTGATGATATCGTGTTGATAGTTGAAACTAAGAGGAAGTTAATAAAAATTAGAAGAGTGGAGGGAACTTTTAGAAGGTAATGGGTTGAACATAAGTCGTAAGAAGACATAATATTTGCGATGCAACACTAGTAAGGCATCGCCGATTGGAGAGCCAGAGGTGTCCATTGGTGAAGAAGTTGTTACAACACTACAACATAATTTGCTTTTAGTGGTATATATTTAGCGACATTTAATTTAAATGTCGCTACTTCAAATTTCTTATACTGTATATAGAGGATTTAGTGACATTTATTAGACCCTTTAGCAGCATATATAAAAAAGTCACACTAAAACTTTGAGCGACATAGGATCTAGTGACATTTCTCACAAATGCTTTTATAGACTATAGTGACAATTAAATATGTCACTAAAGACCAAATAAAATGTCGCTAAATCACTTTATGTTGGAACTTAAAATAAAAACCAATAATTATTACACTAAAAATATGAATCAGTCACATTTTTTTAATGCCACTATATCCAATGTTGCAAAAAACTAAATTTGTTTTAGTGCAAGTATGACCAAGCATAGGTATTTGGGATCAATTATTAAGAGTAATAGGGAGATTGACAGGGATATTATCCATCGAATACAAGCGGGTTGGCTCAAGTGGCGAGTAGCCACCAGAGTACTATTTGATAACAAGTTTACAACTACGTTAAAAGGTAAATTTTACCAACTGGCAATCAAGCCTACTATGTTGTACTGTAAAGAAGACTTTTGAACATAAGATGGAAGTAATATAAATTTGTATGCAGACATGGATGTGTAGTCACACACTGATGGATCGAAAAAGAACCAGGAGTTTAGAGCAAGGCTAGGGTTGCCCCTATTTCGACAAAGATGGGGGAAAATAGATTGAGAAGGTTTGGACATACGCACAGAAAGACTTTTGACACCCATGTGAGGAGAATAGAAAGCATCATATTAGATGGTAAGTGAAGTTGAGGAAGACTTAGGAGAACTTGGGAGGACCAAATAAAAGTTGATTTGCATGGGTTACACCTCTCTGAGGACCTGACCCCCATAAGGGTAGTTGGGGGCCACCTTATTCATTAGACTAATGACTCCCTTTTGTTTACCTGTTTGGCATTATTGTTCTCTGCTTTTACTCGTATTATTATCTTTGTTGTTGTTGTTTTTGTTGTTGTTGTTGTTGTTGTTGTTATTATTATTATTATTATTATTATTATTATTATTATTATTATTATTATTATTATTATTATTATTCACACTCGGATCATTCAGTTACTCAGGCTTCGGTTGAAGATTGGTTATTATTTGAACTATCGAGTTAGCATCGGTTCAGTGTCGGTTGACATTCGTGTTGAGTGTCAATCGATCTGGGGTTGTCATAGATTAATAATTGGTTCGGTTTTACCTGCTACAAATTGAATTTGGGTATTTTTCAAGTAGATTTCGACTACGCATTACTAATTACCATCAATAGAGCCAGTATCAGATTAAGTTGTTAGTCATTTTTTAATTGATGATAAGATTCCCTTTACTTAAAGCAAAATAGTTAAGATGCAAATCAATTAGTGATCATTATTGCATTGTTACTTTTAATTGTTTGACCACAAATTACAATTATAAAGTTCTACCAATTTTCATCTAACTTGATTAAAAGTAGTTAAATAAACATTTACCATTGATTATTGACTCTAAATATATGAAACCATGTATTTATAAAGTTTAATTTGATAAATATCTATCACTTTATTTGAATAACAAATAAGATAATTGAATATGAGTCGATTATACTTTTGTGTTAAAAATTTGTTTAGGTTTACAACAGTTCGATTTAAACCTCGTTCGAGTTAAATTGGTTTTAGCCGAATCGAGTTCATTTCAAGAATGATTCGGGTCGAATATGACTTTAGCCGGTCATTATCAGGTTCAAGTAATCTCGGTTAACGGTTATGTGACGGTTACAAAAATCGGTTACAGCTCGGGTTCAGTTTTCCCATTTTTGGTTGTCAAGCGGTTTGGGTATAACTTTAGATCAAGTAATGTTGGTTTGATAAAGCTAAAAAAGGAACACATTTTCAGGGCAGTTTACTTTCGGTTTTATTTTGGGTTTTCGGGTCGCATCGCATTTGAACAACTCTATGGGAGGGTTAGTTTGATCCTCAATAATATGACTTAACTTATTAGTGCCAAATAGGGTAGGATTAATAGAAATAGGTTTAGATTGTCCCATTGAATTTAAAAATGATCTCGAAGGTATGCCTAACTACTTTGTGGGATCCTAACGATACTAGATACTTCAACCAGATCCTCAAGTTTCTTCCCTTGAGATCGACGGTGCTTGTAGTAGTATGTTTTTTCAAAGAAATCACTATTCATAATGATATACATATGTGTACAAACAGGATCGTAACATTGATACCCTTTTTTTATTAACCCCTTATACAAAAAAAATCACATTTGAGAGCTTGAGGATTCGGTTTTGTTTCATTATTTTATGGGTAGATAGACATACACAATACATCCAAAACCTCCAGGGGAGATAATAAGATACAAGAACATGTATAATAAAGTTTAGAGTAACTGTGGGAGTTGTGTGTTTATGGTTTTTCGTGGAAAGAAAATTTTAAAGGTATTTGGTAGTGGCAATGACCTTTAGCCAAAAATGGGCTGGTACATTAAATTCATTGGCGAGAGCCTCGGTGATTTCAAAAAGAATTGTTTTTTTCTTTTGGCTATACCATTTTGTTGAGGTGTGTCACGACAAGTAGTTTGGTGAAGATTCCATGGTTTTTACTAAATCTGGATTTGTGTTTTGAATCGAGTAGTCAACATTTTATTGAATAAAATAAACATATTAATGACCTCATCTTTATCATTTAGAAAGTAAAACCAACTCATTCTAGTTCAATCATCTACAAACAGGACATAAAAAGAAAAACCATGTGTATCAAGTGTAGGAGCAACCCTCAAAATGTCTATATGCATTAAACAAATGGTCTAGTGATATGAGTTGAGCTAGGAACTACGAGTGTTGATGACTTTTTACAAAAAACAATGCTTCACAATCTAAAGACAAATTTGAATTAGTAAGGGAAGGCAATAAATCTTTTTAAGACCTTATTGATGGAAGACATAGACATCGATGCCACATCCATATAGTTGTTGATCGATGGACCCATGTGCAAGCGTTGTGTTACGTTGATGGATATTTTAATGAATATAATACAACTCGTCTCCTTCAGTATCATGCCTAATGATTTTTCCTATCTTAGCATTTTGGACAATACAAACATTAGATCATACATTAGAATAATACAATTAAGTTCTTTAGTCAATTGACTAATTGAAAGAAGTTGATGAGATAATTTTGAATTCATGAGACAATTTGTCAAATTGAGGTTAGGTCTCACTTTAGCAGTCCTTACACTGTTAACATCAATAGTTTCACTATTAGTAGTTTGAATATAGGTCTTTGCGTAGGTGTAATATAGTTTCTCAATATTAAGTGTCGTCTAACAACCATTCAAAGAAAATCCGGTTTAGGCGATAGTAATTGAAACTCATTATTGTGCATAGACTCTAATATTTCCCTAGTACAAAAATTTCAACCATTATATACGTACATTCTAACACATTGCCATTGTTAATCCCGCGATTAAGACCAACAAAATCGCCAAGCCTACATAAATACATCCAAAATATTTCATGTTCAAATTGGAGAAGATTAAATCATTCTATATCACAAAGAAAAAATTAAATAAAAAACGATAGTACAATAAATTCAACCAAATTAAATTAATCGATGATTTCCTAATGACAACGCCAAAAACTTGTTATACTCTGTTATATCTCTCCCCTTATCTAGGTAGCTCAATGTTTTTAGGGCATGTTTGGTTTGCTAAAATTTCACGTAGGTAACGGAAACAATTAATGAATACCCTTTCTACTTGTTTGTTTGATATGGAAAGTAATGGAATTGGTTATCAAAGGGTATTTGAATCCATTACTTTGTTACTCCTTATGAACTAGTGGAAATAAAAGCTCATTATCTTCCTTAATTGAAAAAGCTCATGAATACCCCTTTCTACAACAATAATTAGAATGATTTGTTTCCATTACTTATCCAAAACCAAACAACATTTTATAGTAACACAATTAGTTTCCTTTCTACCCTCTTATTGGATTCTTTTCCCTTTCCACTATAATAAATATACCAAACACCCCCTTAATGTGTAAAAGAATTATAAAAATAATAGGAAGGCCAAAGTAGGGGCAGACAATGCCTAAATATCTCCCTACATGATAGCCAAAGCTTACAAATAATTGTACCTAAAGAGGGTCAGAATTCCTTAACTCATAAACCCCATACCTAGAAGAAGCAAAGGGGTTATGTAAAACAATGCTACCAAATCGAAATCAACCCTCATATCTCCTTTTTCACTCTAAAAGAACCATCAATTTCAGCAGACAAGCCATCAACCAAAATATGAAAATGAACCCGACACTTTCAAATATTGCGGTTTGAAAGCAAAAAATGTAGTAAAATTAGATTGAGGTGTATGTAAATGAAAAATTATGCTAGTAAATAAATGTATGAGCATTTAAGTAATGATTGCTAGGTGGAGGGGGAAGAGATAGAGAGAAAGAGATGTAAAGGAATATACCTGATAGAAAGAAACTACATATAGGTCGTAGGCTAAATGTGCTTCACTAAATCTAAACACAAATAAAAAAAATACTACACTAAACAAACAAAACATGAAAAACTTCCTAAGAAAAATAACGTAGATTGATAATTATAAATTAATATAAACATGTTGCCTCACGAAAGCGCTATGTTGAATGTCGTCAGCTCCACAACACTAGTAAACAATTTGACAAACTATGGTGAAGTTTGTCAAACTCACTCTCACAAAAATCATATAAAAAAGTTGATAGCAAAACTTAAAAATTAAGAAAAAGAAAAGAATATCATATGAACATGTACAACCCCAACTTTACAAAAAGAATAACTAAAATGAAAACCTAGATAACGGGAAAGTTAAAGTCTAGGACAATGAAATTCCCCACTAATAGCATATGATTATTTCAACAAAAATTGCATTTTACTTAATTGAATTAGTTCGCCAATGAAACTTAATCAGTCATTTCGGGATTGCATCTGTAGAAACACTTAGAGATTATGAATGCAATAAGGGGGGGGGGGGGGGGTGAATTGTTGTATTGCTTTTTACAAGTATTTTTGCCCTGTTTTGCGGAAATTAAAATCAAACAAAATACTTAAGCAAAATGCAAGAAAGTTAAATGGAGACCAGGACTTGTGGAAACTTTCTAGGCCTAATAGAAAGAAAACCACGACCACTCCGGATTTTAATCTTCTCTTATTATGTTATAGACAATTAACACAATTATTCTTTTCTCATCTCTTCTAGGCCACTTCTCTTCTCTTTCTCCTTCTCTTTCTCTCGTTCTTTCTCACGGTTCCCCCTTTGATTTCCCAAAGTCTAATTTACAAACTCTCAAAAACCCTTCACAAAATATTTCTCTAAATTGGATAAAGACTAAAAGATTGCACAATAAAAATATTGAGAATTAATTGGCAATTTATACAAGTGAATATTTTTATTTTCTTGATTGATCTCTCTTGAATTCTTGATTAGGGCATACTCTTCATGGCTGATTATGATAATCTCTTTTATAAGAGATTAACCGTGTATTTTAACCATTATCCCATTATCTTAAGATGTGGGAAAGTGGATAGGAGCCTTGGAAGTTACTCCAAGTCTCACGGTTACAATTAGTAGTCAATAAGCTAAAAATAGTAAGTTGAAGACTTAGTCAACTAATTCCCTATTTTTGTGGAGATCAACTAGGAGATTTATTTTTAACTCTTGGGTTAATATTAATTAATTTTTTCAATTAAATTCTCATGCAACTTCTAGTACTTAACCGTACAAAAACAACTAAAATAAAGAAAAACTTATTTTCCTACATTTTAGTTGACTATCTTCTCAGACCTGCTTCGTTAGGAACACTGCACTATCTCCATCTGATCTTATTTCAGTTTATCAATCTTGGAACTGTAGTGATCGATTTGACTTTCCATTTGACCTTCAAGATTGACTATTTTGATTTAACTTTGACTTTGACTTTGACAAACACAACATTCTTTAAACAAGTCTCTTAGGTGCCATCTACGATTTTTACCATTCGAATATTTGACCTACAACACAATCTCTAAAATTTTGTTCGTTTATAAACGTTAAGTCATCATCAAAACTCAATTGGGCCAACAAATTCCCCTTTTTGATGATGACAAACTTTATAAACAAACTTAATTAAAAAAATAGAGTAAAGCAAACAAAATAGAGCATGCTAGAGAATTAAGCAAGTCTAAGTAGCAAATCAAATTATAATTTACTAAGTATTCATTAAAACGGTTTACTCTAAGATTATATTTTAAAACATATCAATTAACTTGTATCTAAACATGACACATGTCTTTAAAATTAATCATATTTCAAAAATAAGAAACACAATAACTTAAGTATCAATTCTCTATTTGTTTGAAATTTTAAGAATTTTATTAAAGCATAGATGATTATAGGATAAGTAATTTCCTAAATGAAACAAATTAAAGAGACTGTACACTTAAACAATAATATAATATATAACACTAATAACTTTAGCAAGTATAGAAATTCAAGTATAATAATAAAAAATGTACGAAAAGGTCACAATTATTTAACTTTATTTAACGTTAGCATAGAATAGACCAAGTCAGAGCATAAACATTCACAAGTTCAGTAAGTTGGTTTGCCTTTCTTCCCCCTTTTGACATCAATCAAAAAGGTGGGGATCGATCAAACCACAACAATAAGGCAATCATTAGTCAAATTAAGAAAGTAAGCAGCAAGCTACTCAGCAAATACCAAAATATAATCAAGATATGTAGTACTTAAACATCATAGACCATAGAAAATAAGTAGATGAAAAGTGAGCACTAGCATAATCTAAATATATGACAAATTGGCGTACCCCAGCTAGTACTCAAAAGAAAGTTAAATTGTTTGATTGTTAAAAAGACATACGGTGAGGCCAACAAAAACAAACTACATAAATGATTAATTAAGCAGAAGAAGGGATCAATTGACAGTCTCCTCATCAATAAATTATGTCTGCACTTCAACCGTGTCCAACTTTGCACCAAGACAGGTCTCCACCTTGGACAGCTGATTAGTAATGGAAGCAAGTGAGATACAAACTTCATCTTGAAAGGCGTGAAGTTGAGATTGAAAATCAACAAACTTGGAGAGAATGAGATCAAGGGTAGCAGGAGGAACAATTGATGGGTTAGTATCAAAACCGAGTGTAGTGTGTGGAGGTGAAGTGGGTATAGGTGATGGTGGTGGTGGTGGTGGTGGTGATGGTACATGAGGTGGCGAAGGTGTGGCTAATTTTGATGAAGGAGGAGCATGGGGAGGCTGTGAGATAATTTCATCATCCAAACCAGTGGGACGCTTTGAGGCTAGCCTGCTGCTCTTTCTAGGAGTGAGCACAGGTTCCTCCTTGATCGGCATAGCAACTTCCTCATCATCTGAACTATCACTGGAATGATCTTCCTCAAGTTCATTATCCTCCCCTTCTTCAGAATCTTCCCCCTGTTCCTTGGTAATCTCTGTCTGTTCGGTGCTGGCAGAGGAAACAGCTCCCTGGACCTCTTCTTCTTTTTCCTCCCTTTCTTCTTCTTTTTTCAATTTTTTCTTCTTTATCTTCTTCTTCTTCTTCTTCTTCTTCTTCTTCTTCTTCTTCTTCTTCTTCTTCTCATCCGCACTGACATACTCAACATCCTCTAAGGCATCCTCTCAAATTCCCTTTTCATTCAATCGGAGATGCAAATTGTTAAGACATTTTGCACTGATTTTGTTATTGGCGCTCATGGGAAATTTTAATTCATCTAGAGGAACACCAAACTTTTTAAATACATGGGTTAACAAGCCACCATACCATACCATACTCTTCTTCTTAATACAATTAGCCAAATGAGATATCATTAACGAAGGGAAATTAATCTTAATGTGGTTAGTCAAACAGTAAATCAGGGTAGCATCACGAAGGTTTACCTCGCTACGCTTGGAGTTGCGTGGCAAGATAAATCTCCTAGCAATTATATAAAAGCTTGTGGAGTGGAGATAAAGAATTATGGCTAAAGCGTTTTTTATCGTTTATACCTAAAAATTTCAATACTGTCTTGTCATTTATACCAGAAAAAACAATTTTTGACCCAACGTAATATGTGTCAAAACCAAAAGTAGGAACATTGAACCATTCTTCCAACATAGGACTATTAAAATCAATCTTGATTTCCTTAATTGTGCTCGATCAAACCCCATTTTCAATAGAAAATTTTTGAATAAATTCACGCATGAGATTAGGATAAATCAAATTGCATGAATAGTCATACATCAAAACTTCCCACCTTTGATTACTTAAAATTGCATGTAATTGGAAAGGGGTTTGAGTCATACTCGTATTTGTTAAGCCCAAATCCAATAGACATTTCCTTCCCAATTTCTTCGGTGCTGTTTGGGTCCAGTTGCTTGGTCCTCTTTGAGAGTCTGGGTGAATAAATCTCTTTGGGGTGAGGTCTTTTAATTCAGGTTCCCATGGGTTTTGGTGTGGTTGATTTCTGACGTTTTTGAGAAGATGAAGGTGGTGCTTCATATGGTGATGGGTGAATTACTTGAAGAGGTGTCAGTTGTATGAATGTCGATGTTTTTCTTTCATGGTTTTGCAAGATGAAGATGATTTGGGAGTTTTCATGGTTTAAAGAAGATGAAGATGAAGGTTTGAGAGAGAGAGAGAGAGAGAGGGTGAAATGGGTTGACAATTTTGGTTTTGTTAGAGCAAGACCCAAATCTCCACCACGTGGAGGGTCTTCGGTATGTCGTGATGAGGGTGCATCGAAGAACAAGTGTGTGGTGCAAGTGAGGTGCAATAAGCAAGGCATGGGAGGACTTGATCATTGCTCAAGAGTGAACCAAAGGGGTCTTCAGATGTGCATTGATCATGAGATGATTGATGATGATGGTTTGGAGTGCTTTAAGAAAGCCAAGAGTCGAGTTTCATGGGTGCAGGAAGATGGCTCGACCAGCTGAGGTTGTGGAGCTCGATCGAGCCTTAATGCAGCAAGCAGGCAGAGGGTTCTGGATTGGTGCTCGACCGGGTCGAGCGGGTAGGCTCGATCGAGCAGTCCATCCAGCCACGAAGACGCGGGTTTCTGATTTGCAATTAGATGTTTGTGGGCTTTTACCCATGTGAAGTTAGGGCTTCTAATATGTGCTAGGGTATATATATATATATATATATATATATATATATATATATATATATATATATATATATATATATATATATATATATATATATATATATATATATATATATATATATATATATATATATATATATATATATATATATATATATATATATATATATATATATATATATATATATATATATATATATATATATATATATATATATATATATATATATATGTGAGCTTAGAACATATCTAGAAGTAAGAGAGAAGCTAATACACTAAGAGAGAGAGAGAGTTAGGGTTTGAGAACCTAAGAGAGCTTTCATCTTCTTTGTATTAGTTTAGGCGTGAACTCCATTGTAGAATGGGTTCACTAACTTGAGAGGTTGTTCTCAAGTGTGTGATTTGAATCATTAGTGTAATGTTGATTATATTAATGGTAAGATACTTTTTGAGGGGGAGGTATCCGTAGATACGTCTTTACATTGTGTTTTTGCATCTCTTGATTATTGCTCTGTTTTTTTACTTCTCTTCTTCCTCCATAGTTCCACCTAAGAGGGTCCAAGACCTCCTCTTTCAATTGGTATCAGAACATGGTGTTATTCCTTAGGGTATTGAGTGAGGTAAGGCTTGGAGATAGGTAGAACAAAGATGGTAGAAGTTGAGAAGTGTTTGGATGGTTTGTTGAAGCCATTAGGGTTTGTTGAAACCTTGGGTGAGAAAAACAGTGGGTATTCAAGAGATGGAGAGATTGTTAATGGAGTTCTCAAGAGAGAAGGAGAGCTTATTAACAATGGTGGTAGAGCAAAGACTAATGATTGAGTCTTTGTTATTGAGAGTTGAAAAACTAGAGGGAGCTACTAGGTGTAGTAGCTTTGTTGAGAAAGTACCATCCATAGGGGTTGGTATGAAGGTTGATGATGCTTCATCTGTGAGAGATGTGAAGGTCATTAAGAGAAATCCATCTAATAGGGAAACCGGGGTCAAGAAGGCAAGGGTTGATTATGGGGATAGAGTGTGCTTCAATTGCCACAAGAGAGGCCATATTCAATATACTTGCAAGGAGTTGAAGAAGGACCTTAAAAGCTTGAAGCTTTTAAGGGAGATGAAGAAACCAACTATGGAGGTTGGTGATGACGAGAAGCTCAAAGGGAAGAAGAGGGTTCTTCCACATGAGAAGGTGAAAAAGGCAACAACTTTGATGAAAGGGGTTGTAGAGAAGAAGGTGCTCCCAAACCTTGATGTGGGTTTTGAGAAGAAGACCAAGGGTGATGATGAGGTTGGTCATGTGTGTAACAATTGAGAAATTATTTTTTTTGAAAATTGGGGATTTAGTATAAATACTAAGAATATAAAATAATTTGGGTCATGGTAGAAGGAATAGGGATATAAGTAGTGGGCCTTGAAACTCTTGAAGAATTAATTGAATCTTAGTATATATATATATATAAAAAAAAATAAAAAAAAAAAAAAATCCACCAAATCATCCTTTCCTCTTCTTTCTCGTGAAAATCCAAGTAAAACCCCAAACCCCCTTCTTCTCCCTTTCTTCCTCTGATTTCACGCATCACCCGTCCCTTCCCCATCAAACTTTTCGAAATCCTCTCCTCAATTCTGTTCTTGATTGCCTTCAATCTTCGAAGGAGAACACGAACATGGGCTTCGTCTTCAAATTTCAAAGCATAACCTCAGGTATATTCTTCCTATTCTTTTTCTTTGATTCAGAAACTAGTTGCAACAATTACCATCATTTATTTTCTGAATTATTTGAAAACCTAAATCAACACATACCCAAATTACTTGTTGAGTTGATTCAAAAACCAACAGATTCTTGGTTTGTGGCTACCGAAAAGGTAGAATGGCTTATACCTCCTTTATTTTATTACTAAGGCATACTTACATTATTCTATTATTCTATTTTGTTTATTTAATTTCTCTTAATCAAAGACCCATTATCCATGAAAATAAATAATTGTTTCAAGAATTAGTTATGATGCTTGTCCTAATTAGATGTATATTGTGATAATTGGAATTGGATTTAAGAAATGTGAGTTTATGGATTCTATTTGGGAATACTTGCAAAGAATAAATGTTGGATGAATCTTGATGATTAGAATGTAATTAAGGGACATTGAAATTGAGGAATTGGGTTAAAATATTGATTAATTGGTGACTTTAAATGAATTAGGGGATTCTTGTGGAAATTGCTACTTATGGGATAGTTAAATAATTGTTATTGTATTCTTTTGGATAGTTTGATGTTTTTGAATAGATTATTGGATTCTTTTGAGGATTTTAGAACTTTGGTCTTGGATGTACATGTACAATTGTGTTTAAATGAAACATGAAGAGACTTATGGATGTGAACAATCCTAGATTATTTAATAATTCTTGGAGGAGATCGTATGACATGAGATGCTAGAATGTTAGACTATAGCCTAGGTTAGGTTACAACTTTAGGAAGAGATGTAATAAGTTATTTGTTAGTTTAGTAGTATCGAACGCTCTTTTGGTGACGTTATGTTATTGTCATGCTTCAGGATACGACTACATGACGAACCCTTTTAGTCAGCTGCTGTAAAATTGGTCTTGACTCTTGAAGCGACATTGTCGGTGAGTAGTAGCAGTCCCTTAAAAGGGGTCTGGCCAGACTATTGTTTTGAAAATGATTTTTATATGTCAAATTGATTTGAATTGATGTTTATTGATGATGAACTGTTTATGAATGATTATGATATGGTCAATGGATCGGGCTCACGAGCTGGTCATTAACGGAGTAGAGGGAAAACCTCCCTTACTCCCTATATTTGAGGTGAATTGTCATTCAAATATTGACTAGCCTCACCCGAGAGTGACATAGCCTTTGAGCTATGGATGTTCCTCTCAACTAGACTCCCTGTGCGCACATAGATCTAGGGAAAGGATGTTGCTTTTAAGCCGTTGTTTTAAATAATTGTTTTGTGTTGTTTTGGATTGTTACTTCTCATTCAGTTTAATCTGATTCCCTGTTGTTTCATCTTTTAGATTGTTTACAGATCGGTACCAGCCGGGAACGATGGGTTAACGGAGTTGATTAGAGCTCCAAGGATGTTAGCATGAGTTGAGCACCGAGAGTTAGTAGTTTTGTATTAGGATTTGGTAATTGTATATCAGTTTAGACTGTATTGGCTATGTTAGACTTTTATGAAGACTTTTATGATCGCTTTATGTTTTAGATAGACGTTTGGATTGGAAACTAGCTGTTTTAGTTATGATTTAAAACTAAAGACTTGTTTGCACAAGTTTTGGAATTGAGATTTGAATTTTTGGGTTAGTAAACCCCGTGACGACCTGTCTTGCCTAGTCAACGGTAAGTCGGGTTGTTACAGTTGGTATCAGAGCCGACTCGCGACCGTGACTAATCCTTAGGGTTAGCTCACTTAGCGGGTATACAATCTTGGGAATTAGAAGAAAAAAAAAAGACGTTATTTGAGGACTTAGATGTTTAAGATAAGAGATGGGAACAAAAGTGAATATGATTGTGATACTAAACTAGGTTTTTGAGTTGTTAAGTCTTCTTAGGATATGTAAGATGTGAGGTGTGAGTATTACGGGGTAAAACAGGAAAACGCTCTTACGATTGATCGTGACGACAAGAAGATTCAATTCGTCGATGCAACGTTATAATTTGTTTCTGATGATGCGAATGTCTTGTTGATTATTATAGTTCCTTGTCGATTATCGTTTTAGTAACTAGAATAATATATTTTAAGAGTATGAATCGTGTCACCTTTCATGTTGTTAGCTCTTCGCTAACGACTTTTGTTTGTCGATTCATGATGCGCGAAGTTGAGATAATATCGTTGTGAAGCATCGAAAGTGTCTTGTTGCAAGTGAGTTACCTTTGAGAATGTCATGACATAGTAGGAGATTTAGTGAAGACAAAGTACTGCAAGTCTGTGCGATAGAAAGCCTAAGATAAGAGCATACGAGAATTTTCAAAGTCTAGTGATGAGATGCATACGATGTTCATATGTTGGTGTAAACGATGAACTTTCAATATTGTTGGATCAAGTCATACATTATAGTATATTTGGATATTGGAGCTTATAGAATAGAGTGATTAGAAGATCGAGTGATTATTATTAAGAATCAACAAAGTTTATTTTACTGGTTAGAAGAGCAAATACGACATGAAGATGGGATGTCACTCGTTAACTTGAGGTTTTGTTAAGTATGATATGATTATATTAGTTGCAACCATATATGTATGGATGCCAACGTAAGTTACTTCAAAGGAGCTAGAGTTGTAAATTTTGGATATTGAAATGTTAAGGTTATACATCGCAAGATTTATGATTAAAACCTTGGGTTAAGATAATTCGAGGAACGAAGCGTATTGGATTATCGTATAATGGATATACATAGAATTATACTTGAGGCTTAGTGTTTTATTGACCATCATTGAGGAATTTCCTTATATGATACGAGTTAGACTAATATGTCGAGAGAAGCTTCATGAATAGATAGCGACATATTGTTCTGACATGAGTGCACTATTTGGAGATCATACAACTATGAAGGAGAATATAACAAGTTAATTCGGATGTTAACAAATGTAGACATGAGTTGATGATGGAATGTCATTGGTGAATTTAAGATTCTACATCGAAAACTATAGTGTGATTTGGTATTGCTATATATACGGTTTGTTATGATTTTAATTGGCTTGTAGGAGGGCATATTAAATAATATTATTGTTCTAGATCCTTTAACGCATAGGTGACGTATCTTATCGTCTTGTCACCAACTCCTATCGAGCGAATACATGATGTGTTTCACGTATCTTAGCGGAGACATTACATTAGAGACGACTCACACGATCTCCAATCCAAACAGCTAACTCTTGAAGGTATCATGAACGAGGAGACGATTGTTCCGATCCTAGATAGGAAACGCACGATTCACGTCAAGATATTGCAGCACTTGTGAAGTTCGATGATCTAACCCCGTTATCGAAGAAGTCACATGGGAAGCAAAGGATGCTATGAAACGCGTTTATTCTTGGTTACTTGCTCTAGTAGTATTAAGCTTATCGTTATAACTATTACATCTCCATAGGTTGTTTAGAGGTAAGTTCGATGACGAACTTTATTCTAAGTTGGGTAGTTATGTAAGATTTTGGAGAATGCTAGATCTTGATAGAAGTTTTAAGTTTTTTTTGGTTAGAATACTCGAGAATCTATTGAGGCAAGACTTTGGTGCTTGGTTTAACTTCGAGGACGAAGTTCTTTTCAAGTTGGGTAGAATGTAACAATTGAGAAATTATTTTTTTTGAAAATTGGGGATTTAGTATAAATACTAAGAATATAAAATAATTTGGGTCATGGTAGAAGGAATAGGGATATAAGTAGTGGGCCTTGAAACTCTTGAAGAATTAATTGAATCTTAGTATATATATATATATATAAAAAAAAATAAAAAAAAAAAAAAATCCACCAAATCATCCTTTCCTCTTCTTTCTCGTGAAAATCCAAGTAAAACCCCAAACCCCCTTCTTCTCCCTTTCTTCCTCTGATTTCACGCATCACCCGTCCCTTCCCCATCAAACTTTTCGAAATCCTCTCCTCAATTCTGTTCTTGATTGCCTTCAATCTTCGAAGGAGAACACGAACATGGGCTTCGTCTTCAAATTTCAAAGCATAACCTCAGGTATATTCTTCCTATTCTTTTTCTTTGATTCAGAAACTAGTTGCAACAATTACCATCATTTATTTTCTGAATTATTTGAAAACCTAAATCAACACATACCCAAATTACTTGTTGAGTTGATTCAAAAACCAACAGATTCTTGGTTTGTGGCTACCGAAAAGGTAGAATGGCTTATACCTCCTTTATTTTATTACTAAGGCATACTTACATTATTCTATTATTCTATTTTGTTTATTTAATTTCTCTTAATCAAAGACCCATTATCCATGAAAATAAATAATTGTTTCAAGAATTAGTTATGATGCTTGTCCTAATTAGATGTATATTGTGATAATTGGAATTGGATTTAAGAAATGTGAGTTTATGGATTCTATTTGGGAATACTTGCAAAGAATAAATGTTGGATGAATCTTGATGATTAGAATGTAATTAAGGGACATTGAAATTGAGGAATTGGGTTAAAATATTGATTAATTGGTGACTTTAAATGAATTAGGGGATTCTTGTGGAAATTGCTACTTATGGGATAGTTAAATAATTGTTATTGTATTCTTTTGGATAGTTTGATGTTTTTGAATAGATTATTGGATTCTTTTGAGGATTTTAGAACTTTGGTCTTGGATGTACATGTACAATTGTGTTTAAATGAAACATGAAGAGACTTATGGATGTGAACAATCCTAGATTATTTAATAATTCTTGGAGGAGATCGTATGACATGAGATGCTAGAATGTTAGACTATAGCCTAGGTTAGGTTACAACTTTAGGAAGAGATGTAATAAGTTATTTGTTAGTTTAGTAGTATCGAACGCTCTTTTGGTGACGTTATGTTATTGTCATGCTTCAGGATACGACTACATGACGAACCCTTTTAGTCAGCTGCTGTAAAATTGGTCTTGACTCTTGAAGCGACATTGTCGGTGAGTAGTAGCAGTCCCTTAAAAGGGGTCTGGCCAGACTATTGTTTTGAAAATGATTTTTATATGTCAAATTGATTTGAATTGATGTTTATTGATGATGAACTGTTTATGAATGATTATGATATGGTCAATGGATCGGGCTCACGAGCTGGTCATTGACGGAGTAGAGGGAAAACCTCCCTTACTCCCTATATTTGAGGTGAATTGTCATTCAAATATTGACTAGCCTCACCCGAGAGTGACATAGCCTTTGAGCTATGGATGTTCCTCTCAACTAGACTCCCTGTGCGCACATAGATCTAGGGAAAGGATGTTGCTTTTAAGCCGTTGTTTTAAATAATTGTTTTGTGTTGTTTTGGATTGTTACTTCTCATTCAGTTTAATCTGATTCCCTGTTGTTTCATCTTTTAGATTGTTTACAGATCGGTACCAGCCGGGAACGATGGGTTAACGGAGTTGATTAGAGCTCCAAGGATGTTAGCATGAGTTGAGCACCGAGAGTTAGTAGTTTTGTATTAGGATTTGGTAATTGTATATCAGTTTAGACTGTATTGGCTATGTTAGACTTTTATGAAGACTTTTATGATCGCTTTATGTTTTAGATAGACGTTTGGATTGGAAACTAGCTGTTTTAGTTATGATTTAAAACTAAAGACTTGTTTGCACAAGTTTTGGAATTGAGATTTGAATTTTTGGGTTAGTAAACCCCGTGACGACCTGTCTTGCCTAGTCAACGGTAAGTCGGGTTGTTACAATGTGCTATTGGCCAAGTGTGATGATGATGGTGATTGGGTGTTTGACTCCGTAAACCCATATCATATATTTAGAGACAAGAGCTTCTTTACAAGGGTAATTGCTTGTGAGCATGAGAAGGTGACCTTGCCTAGTGGTGAGAAAGTTGTGGTTAAGGGCATTGGAGAGGTGCATTTGAGGATGCACAATGGCATTTTAAGGAAGCTTAGGGGTGTGAGGTACATTCCCAAGATGATGAGTAATCTAATCTCATTAAGGAGATTAGAGAGGATTGGGTACACCATGAAGACTCAAAGTGATGGAGTCTTGAAAGTGGCAAAGGGGTGCTTGGTGCACTTAAAGGGAGTGATGGGCAACAATGGCCATGTGTTGCTAATGAGTGGGGGATTGCATCATGTTGAGAAGGGTGCAAGTCCTAAGTCACTAAGGAGAGTGACTTTTGTTGATGGTGCTCACAATGATAAGTGGTGCACAAGGAGTGTGGATGATGGGTTTGGTCTTAAGGGGGAGTCAAGTAACAAATCCTATGTTGATGTGTTGATTGGGGCACCAAGTGGTGTCACAAATTGATGGAGGAAGATTTGGGCTTGAGGGGGAGATTGTTAGAGCAAGACCCAAATCTCCACCACGTGGAGGGTCTTCGGTGTGTCGTGATGAGGGTGCATCGAAAAACAAGTGTGTGGTGCAAGTGAGGTGCAATGAGAAAGGCATAGGAGGACTTGATCATTGCTCAAGAGTGCACCAAAGGGGTCTTGAGATGTGCATTGATCATGAGATGATTGATGATGATGGTTTAGAGTGCTTTAAGGAAGCCAAGACTCGAGTTTCATGGGTGCAGGAAGATGGCTCGACCAGCCGAGCCTGTGGGGCTTGATCGAGCCTTAATGTAGCAAGCAGGCAGAGGGTTCTGGATTGGCGCTCAACCGGGTCGAGCGGGTAGGCTCGACCGAGCAGTCTATCCAGCCACGAAGACGCGGGTTTCTGTTTTGCAATTAGATGCTTGTGGGCTTTTACCCATATGAAGTTAGGGCTTCTAATATGTGCTAGGGTTTATATATGTGAGCTTCGAACATATCTAGAAGTAAGAGAGAAGCTAATACACTAAGAGAGAGTTAGGGTTTGTATTAGTTTAGGGGTGAACTCCATTGTTGAATGGGTTCACTAACTTGAGAGGTTGTTCTCAAGTGTGTGAGTTGAATCATTAGTGTAATGTTGATTATATTAATGGTAAGATACTTTTTGAGGGGGAGGTATCCATGGATACCTCATTACTTTGTGTTTTTGCATCTCTTGATTATTACTCTGTTTTTTACTTCACTTCTTCCTCTATAGTTCCACCTAAGAGGGTTCAAGACCTCCTCTTTCAGGTTTAGTAGGAAGTAGTACTTTATTTTATGAAGAAGTGATGGGTTGCGTGAATGATGGATGGGACGTGAGAGAGTAGGGTTTAAATGGGTGAAAGGACGGTTATAGGAAGAGTTTGTACTACTTCCTGATTCAGTTTCTTGCATGTGAATGTGGTGTGTAACGAAAAATTCGCGGGTAAATTCGTTGAATAGAGCGGTTAATAACGGTTTTTTGAAACACTCTCATGATCCATCTTCTACTAAAATTTAAGTTGACCAACCGAAAAATAAATAAAATGCTGGAATTATGTGAAAAAGAAAAAAATAAAATCGCTAAAATACATATATTATTTTCGTTTTTATAAATATATAATTTTATTTATTTATTGATAAGTGCAATAATTCGCGCTTATCCGTTCTATTTTTATGCTCCTTATATGTAGTTTTAGTGGAGTTTAGGTTGAATATTAGCGATTTTATGTAATTTTGTCTCATGAGCTTTTTATTGTGTTTTATATGGATTTCGAGGCAAAATTGGGATTTTTGTTAGGTTCTGGAGTTATAAGAGAGTGAAGGCTTGAAGAAATAGCCTAAGACCCTTTAAAATGTGAAGATATCGTTGCTCGTTCAAAGATGTTTAAAAATGAAGATGGGCAAAAGAGAAAAGGATGGAAAAGTACTTAAAAAGACAAAAGTTTGGAAATGAAATTTGATTCAGGCTCACTCTTTTGGCCATAACTTTTGATATAGAGATCACATTAATGCAAGGTTTGCGGCATTGGAAAGTAGACTTCAAGAGCTCTCCAACGGTATATTATATGTTCATATCCGATAATCGAGCATGAAATGGTGAATGTTTGAAGTTTGCTGAAACTGTCTGTCAAAAAAGCCGACTCCGCTTTTCTGGAAGTTTTTGTGCAGCCGACTCGGCTTCTTTCTTCTGGAAATCACTTTTTGGGCTGTTTGTGAAGCCGACTCGGCTTTCCTTTGAAGACCTCCAATAGCCGACTCGGCTATGAGCTCTGCAGCGACAATCTGACAGTTTTCTGCTCTAATTTTTGGAGCCACTATTTAAAGTGGCGGTTACTTATGTTTAGGAGAATCAGTTTTCCATCTTCATTTTCTGTAATTTTCCTTTAGTAGTTTTAGACTTTTTCTTTCAAGCATTCTTCGAAGAACAATTTGTAGCATTCAGATTTCACATTTTCAGTTTATGTTATTTTCCCGATTCGTAAGTTCTCTTGTATTATTATTTCATTCTTCGTTTTTATCTATTGTTTATTGTATATTTCACATAATCATGCATTGTGAGTAGTTTCTTTATCTAGGGTTAGGGTGAAATCTTTAATTCGAAGCATGGATTGATATTTTATTGATTGATTGTGTGCGATTTGAGTCTATGATTGAATCTATGCTTAATGAATGTCGATTTAAACATCTTTGTTAGCCTTTTCAATAAAATGGAAGTTTGAGAATTGGTTTAACTTAGGATTGAGATATATTTGAGTTAAATTCCTTCTAGTATTAACCAATAGAACGGAAGTTTGAGGATTAATGCTAGTTGGTCTTAAATCGATATTAGTCAATAAAGCGGAAGCTTGAGATTAATTAGATCACGTTCTCTCATATTCATGGCTCAATTTCATATAATCATGAAAGTGATTGAATTTCATGTTAGAATTAGTGATGCCCGACGCCCTAGTGTCTTTCATACTATCGTTTTACACCAATATCAAAGTTGTTTTAATTCCTTGCATCATAGATTTAGAGTTTTACTATACATATTTTGTTTAAACCTTGTCTTTGTTAGTCATAAGCATACAACTTTGAATTATATAGCCTCCTTGTGTTCGACCCGCACTACGCGTACACCGTGCGCTTGCGGTAAATTAAAATTTGCTCATCATTTATTTATTTATTTTTATAATATGAGGATATTATCACATAAAATAACCTTATGCTACTTGGTGTAATCAATTAAGCATGCAATCAAGAAAATATTCATGGCACGTACTTAAGATAGTTGCGTACCTAAATCTTGCAATAATTGATTTCTCAATCATGATTGTTGTGGTTGATTTAACCCATCCAATTTTTCACGTTGCTTTGAGGAGGAGTGCTAGCATTAAACTTTAGTGAAGGTTGATCATACCTAGCTCCAACCTCATCTTTTCATATTGTTCCCTTGGAAGTGTTTTAGTCATTATATCTGCAACTTGCTCATTATAGTACATACATGTTTAACAACGATGTTTTTATGCTCAACATTATCCTTAAGATAATGATGTCTTATATGTATATGCTTAACTCTAGAATGATGTAGTGGATCTTTTGATATGCATATGGCACTAGTGTCGTCACAATAAATAAGAACACATTCAAATTTAATAACAAAATCTCTTAGCTGTTGTTTTATCCAAAGCATTTGGGAACAGTAGGCTGCTGCTGCCACGTAATCTGCTTCAGCGGTGGATAGAGCGACTGTGTTTTGTTTCTTAGAACACCGGCCAAGATACTAAACATGAGCCAAGAAATTGTACCATACCTGACGTACTCTTTCTATTCACAAGACCTCCTGCATAATCTGCATCACTATACCCTTTCAAGTCATAAACATCACTTTTTGGATAAAATACGGACAAGTCTTCTGTTCCCTTAAAATATCTTAGAATTCGCTTTACTGCCGTATGATGTGATTTTTTGGATTTGTTTGAAATCTAGCACACAAGCCAACTAAACGAAATATCTGGTCTACTAGCAGTTAGATATAGTAAAGATCCTATCATACCTCTACACATGGTTTGGTAGACATTTATACCATTTGCATCTTCATCTAATCTCATGTTAGTGGCCATAGGTGTGTGGTTTGTTTTAGCGTTATCTAGACCATATTTCTTGAGAAGTTATTTTATATATTTTTTTTATTAATAAAAATACCTTTAGCCGTTTATTCAATTCGCAAACCAAGGAAGAAATTTAATTCTCCCATCATACTCATTTCAAATTCAGCACTCATTAGGTCAGCAAATTCTTTACACAATGATTCGTTAGTGGCTCCAAAGATAATATCATCAACATATATTTGAACAACTAAAATATCTTAACCTTTATTCTTAAAGAATAAGGTCTTGTCAAGTTTACCTCTTATTAATTTATTTTCAATCATAAATTTAAACAATCTCTCGTACCATTGCCTAGGTGCTTGTTTGAGCCCAAAAAGAGCTTTATCAAGCTTATAGACATGATCTAGAGAGGATGGATTTTCGAAGCCAGGTGGTTGTTCCACAAAGACTTCTTCTTCTAGAAACCATTTAAAAAAGCACATTTCATATCCATTTGATATAATTTAAAATTCATAAATGCAGCAAATGAAATTAGAATTCTAATAGCTTCTAACCTTGCCACGGGAGCAAAAGTTTCTGTGTAATCAATACCTTCCTTTTGATTGTACCCTTTAACTACCAACCTTGCTTTGTTTCTTACTATTGTTCCATGCTCATCCAGCATGTTTCTAAAAACCCATTTAGCCCCATTTATCTTTTTATTCTTGGGTTTAGGTTCCAAGTGCCACACTTTATCAAATTCATTTAGTTCATTTTGCATTGCAACAACCCAATCTGAATCTTGTAAAGCTTCTTCGTGATTGTTGGGTTCCAATGTTGAGAGAAATGCAAAATGTGCACAAAAGTTTTTTATCTGGGATCTGGTTTGTATGCCTTTGCTTAGGTCAATTATGATCAAGTCTAGTGCATGTGACTATTGATGTTTCCAAGGTTTATGCATAAAGTCTCTTGTGGAGACTGATGTGGGTGCAGGCTCACTGACTTGATTTTCATTTTGCTCAGCTTCGTTTTGTTCATCTTGTACTGCTCTGGGAACAGCTGGATTAGGAACACCTTGTTGGTCCTGATTTCCTTGCTTTTAAACAATTCATAGGCGGTTTTAGAAGTGATTGCTCTAATTAACACACGATTTAAAATATAGCATACAGTATTAACAGCTTCATCCCAGAAATTTCTAGGGAGACCACTAGCAGTTAACATGGTTCTAGCCATTTCCTCTAATGTTCTATTTTTACGTTCCACCACACCATTTTGTTGTGGTGTCCTAGGTGCGGAAAATTGTGACTTATACCATGCTTATTACAATAATCCATGAACCTTTAGTTTTCAAATTCTTCACCATGATCCAATCTTATGTGGACAAGTTGATTGTTACTAGATTTTTGAATTATATTTGCAAAAGCAACAAATTCATCAAAGGCCTCGTCTTTGCTAGATAAAAATAATGTCCATGTAAATCTACTATAATCATCAACTATAACAAACACATATCGCTTTCCACTGCGACTTTGGATTCTCATAGGTCCACAAAGATTCATATGAATTAATTCAAGTGGCTTTGAGGTGGTCACGATATTTTTAGGTTTAAAAGACGACCTTACTTGTTTTCCTTTGGCACGATCACAAACTTCATCTTTTTGAAATTTAAGGGACAGTAATCCTCTTACTAGGACTTTAGATAGTAGAGTATTAAGCAATGAAAAATTACCATGACCTAAACGTTTATGCCAAAAAAAGAGGGTCATCTTCTATTACACTAATACATGTTAGGCTGGTTTTGGGAACATTGTGGAGGTCTACAACATAAGTGTTGCTTTTCCTGATTCCTTCCACTGGGTCATTCCTAGAAATAATGCACTTCACAGAAAATTGAGAGATCAAATTATGTTTTAAATTCTCGACTAAAAATACATTGTCAATTGCATGGGAACTTGACCTTCCTACTTTTCCTTTGGCAATGATTTCGCCTTTCATATTGTCTCCAAAGGTCACAGTTCCTCCATCATAGGCTTCTAGTGAGAGAAATTTTGATCTATCACTTGTCATGTGCTTGGAACAGCCACTGTCGAGATACCATGAGTTGTTCCCCCTCACTAAAACCTGCAAAACGAACTAATTGTTTGAAGGTGGAATCCAACCATCATTGGGTTCCATGTCGATTAAGCATGACTCATATTTCTTGAATTGTAGCACAAACTATTGAAAAGTGTGGCCCATACATTGGGCCACAAATAAATTTTTGTCACTATAGTCGTGGCCCTATCGATGTTGCCCATGCATTTAAGGTTTGAGCGTCAAATATGAGTTTGTCGCCCAAGCCGTTTGATTATGGGCGTCATGATTAATTTGTCGCCCATATTCAACCTTGTGCGTCAAACTCTTGTGGCCCAATGTTCAATTTAATTATCGCCCGAGATTGATTTTGTCGCCCATATTCAACCTTGTGCGTCAAACTCTTGTGACCAAATGTTCAATTTAATTATCGCCCGAGATTGATTTTGTCGCCCATATTCAACCTTGTGCGTCAAACTCTTGTGGCCCAATGTTCAATTTAATTATCGCCCAAGATTGATTTTGTCGCCCAACTAACACCTTGGGTGTCATTATTTTGTGGTCCAAAATTTAAAATTTTTGTCGCCCATGAACTTTGGGCATTATCATGATTTTGTCGCTCATACAACACCATGGGCAACAAGTATTATGTGGTACAATGCTTTCAATAATCTTATAATAAAGTAAATTATTAAGCATCAACAACATAAAGAATACATATAATTAACAATAATATAGAAATATAATGTTTCTAGAAATTTAAGTATTAAAAATTACATAGTAAAGTTATAACTCAAAATAAAAGTTGCTTTTTCTATCAAACTATATATATGAAAGTAAAACCAAAATAACCAAAGCTATTACAACCAAACTATATATATATAACAAGCCACCAAAGCAGTAACTAATGCAGTTAATTAAGTTACTTTTGATGACCTTTAGTAGCAACCAAAGCACCAGGCAACATATTTGTTGATCCATAGCAGCAATCAGCTAGATAACAGCACAACCATCATTCACCCTCATTCAAGCAGCAAACAGTAAGCAGCAACCAGCATATAGCAACAAACCCACGCACACACGGAACATCAACAGCACAAACCCTCGAAAACATCCCACCAATACCAGCAGCAGCCACGAAACTAGAAGTTCAATAAAAACAATCATCTTGTAATCAGATCGCCAATTAAAAACACTTGAAAAAACAACCATCCATACGAAGCTCTAATCTAATATGTTATAGTTCCAAGAGATGAAGAGACTAATCAACCCATTATCCTCACAAGGATTAAAGAGATAGAAAATGTGACTTTCACAGATGCAACTAAGTGTATCGCGTTGTTCATATTGTTCATAAACACTTCACTTCACTAGAAAAGATAAGTAAATTAAAATAATAAATTGTGGGTTGTAAACCATATTGACATACCAATTTAGGTTGAACCACGCATCAACCTTGCTATCTTGGCCATCAACTCTTGTTTTAACTGGTTCTCTCTTTCGACCTTGTTGTTTTCTTTTTCGATCATTTCTTGTTTCAACCTTTCAATTTCATCTCGGAGGGCAAGCTCTTTCAATGCAAATGCTTGCTCCATTTGTTGAATTTCTTCCCTAACCTCAGAATTGGGAGCTGTTTTTTTCACCATTTTTGGTCCGTAACCAAGGCCCCTTGTATAACCACTACAATTCTTAAAGACCCTTGCATACGCTTCTTGAGGCGTGAGGTTATCAGCACCTTTTTCCTCAATTTCTTTCTCATGCAAATCCTTAAGTGCTTGGAGATTGGCAGTTGCATCTGGGTCTAATCCAGTAATGGCATGCCTATCATTCAATTAAATTATTGTTAGCATCAGGAAGTTCGTTTAATTAGTATAAATCAAAAGCAATTTGTATCACGATATACCTATGGGACTTATCATATAGTCTCACGTATAGTGGTTCTTTATCGGCTTGTGTCGAAGGTTCCGGTTCTAAAACTTCTGCATTATCTTGTTGTGAATCTTGAGGTATGTGTGGAGGTTCATTTTCCTACATAAAGAAAAACTATATCAATTATTTATGTTTAATAGTCATATATAGGGAAAAAGAAACTACCATTTCATTCAAAAGCCTTGCAGTAGATTTCGCTCCATTTGAATGCTTGATTGTTTGCTTCAATCTAGCATTTTTGTTTTTTTCACTTATACTCTAAAACAAAATTCAAATCAGATACACATATTAATATAAGACCCATGATTATTATTGTAGCTATAGGTTAAAGATAAATCTAATGTTTAACCTTGGTTTTAGGATCATTCCAATAGTGATCAATCACCCAATTCCACTGATTAACATCTATCTCAGGAGGTTTGTTTGCTTTTGCTGCAGCAATTGAATATCCGATAAAATATTTCTCCTTCAAACGATATCGCCAACCTCGATATAAAGCTGCACATTGACAACTCAATGCTACTTTCACATTGACTCCGACAACAAATTTTGGTAAATCCCATTGACCCTGCCAAAATCCCTAAAAACTATCATATTCCTTCCTCTATTACTAAGACAATAACATATAAAAACCTTTTATTACCTGAATCTTAGAATACAACCTTTCCTTGCATTCTCGATCCATGCCAACCCAGTTCCTAACAAAAATGTTGAACTAATCAATATAATTTTCATCTTTTCTCAAAGCTCATATGAAATCAGATCATTAATATACTAGTGTGTGTAGTTGTTGACACTTTGAGGTTCTGAAAAGTGTAATGATATACTCATTGTAATTCTATGAACACTTTGAGTCAAAGATGTTTTTTGGATTGCTTATATTCTTATCTGTGTGTGTTACTAAGAAAATAACAATAGCATCTGTGTCTGTTAAAATCAGAAAGGTTTCATTAGCAGCAACTACCAACATGTTGTGTTCAGATGTATAACAATAACAGTAGCATACAGAATTGTAGGCTCCTGATCAGTTTATTGTTCAATTTGTGTATGTCTTCAGCGTTCAGATCATTAATGTACTAGTGTGTGTAGCTGTTGACAAGGTGTGCAGATACAGAGCGGAAGTTGAAGGAGTCATACATTGAAGCAAATATATTTTGTTTATTAAGCTTACCTAGTTTTAAGAGTGCAATATTCTCTTACCCATCTACTACAATCACTTATAAATTCAGCAGCCTTTTCACCAACAACACGTCGCATATCTTCCGAAATTGTTGCAAGTGGTTTTTGTGTTGGGTGTTTCTCCCTCCAGCGACATGATTTTAAACCCCTACTAGGTCCACGCTTGTGATACACTGAAAAAAAACAGGAAGTATCACTAGGTCATGCAAACAATAAGGTGTTAGAGCACCAAATGAAAGTGAAAGAAAATTTTCAAATCCCTGTTCATTTTGCACAAAAATTGGCTAATATTGGAAGAGTGTTCTGCATCAGAAATCTTTAATTATTTGGCTCAAGTGAAATAAAATTAATTATGGATTAAGAATATATCAGGGTTCAATACTTTGATTGCAAGACCATAAAATGATAATCACTAAAGTCACTCAAAATATACCAAATATTTAAATTTGCTCAGAATTTACCAAACAAAAAAACTGCCACTAATGGTTTAAGAATTATAATACTTAAAGAGAGCAAATTTTTAATTGATAATATAGTTTTAACTACAAACTTTACACACTGCCCCTCATGATATAGTTTTATCCAATACACCTAAAACTTAACACTGTCAAGCTTCCAAACAATAAAACATTGACATTGTACCTAAATTTGCTTTTGTATGATTAAAAGAACCAAAATAAAATAACACCAAACACTGGTAAATTTACAAGCTTCCTTGTGATATATATAGTATCAAATTAATGAGAGAAAACTTAGTATTGAATATAACGTTTGAGAATTTTTGCTGGTTTTTTGTGGAAAATAGTGTAGTGTGGAGTGTGGTGGAAGAAAAACAGTGAAAGGGATGGAGAAAAGAACAGTCCAAAAAGTAATTATGATAATGAGTAGAACCGAAAGCGAGAAGACCGATTGCAAATTGAGCAGCCATCAGCTGAGAGTTCTTTGCTGCACAGTATTGAAAATACTACGGCTAATTAGAGGCAGTAACTTATGCAATCAGAACAGGAAGCATGATCAGGTTCGTAATAATATAAACCAATAAATGCAAGTCATATAGCAACGAATGAATGACTTTCCAAAGAATTTTCACTATATTTAGTAAATATACAGTATAAAGCCAATCTCTTAAAGCTACTTTTGTCAACCAGCAGAACAGAGTGTTTTTAGTGTCTTAAGTTACCAAACTTACATATAGTCAAAAATCACAAAAATGACACATGAGTTCAATTGGGGTTGAACAATACATGTTTCTTTTACAATAAAATATAAATGTGTCTCACCTGTTGTAGCTGCTGCTCTATTAGCTTGTTGTAATCTTCGGTTTTGACGATAACTCAATTGAGTTCCCTGAGTACTAGTTGTAACTGTGTCAACTTGTGTCAAAGACAACGACTTTCTTGAATTCTGCAGTTCATGACCTTCGTTAGTAATAATATATATTGAAAGGCTCCTTGTTCAAACAATGGAAAGTTCAAGTCAAAGGAACAAATTTCGTACCATTAAAAAATTAAATTAAAATGAAAGTTTCTTTTAGAGATCACCAATAGAAGAGTCACTATCACTACTCAAATTAGCATTTTCAAGATCTCTATCTAAAGAACAAATGCTTGATTCACGATCTGAGAACTCTTCTTCATCATTACCACTTGATTTATCATCAATTTCTTCATCAACATCAACGTTAACATCATTGAATTCCATAGGTTCGACATCAACATAGTGTGGTGCCATATCATTCCTAACTGGATAATTGTCATCATCAATATGTTCTCCCTCATGTACTGCATTGACTTCCTCAATTTCTACTTGATCCCATAATGACTCATCATCATTATCATCTTCATCATTGGGGAAATCAAAATAGTTTCGAGGTTTAGTTTTAATTACAATCCTCCATTGGGGCTCATTATGAGTAGGGACATAAAAGACTTGTTCAATTTGAGAAGCTAATGCAAACGGTTCATTTGTTTTTAATTTACGACTAATATTAACAAGAGTAGCTCCAAACTTATCCTTTTGAATTCCTCTTCGATCATCATAGACATCAAACCACTTGCACTTAAACATAACAACTCTAGGACTTGTTCTATCTTTTAAGGAATCATATTCCAACACAATCACCTTCTCTAATAAGCCATAAAAATCTCTTTGGCCACTCTCTGCATCTCCTTTGACCATGACACCACTATTTTGCGTTTTCCTCTTTCTTTGTCGCTTTTTAGTATGAAACCTAAATCCATTAGCAACATATCCTTCATAAGTCATTACACACTTCAATGGCCCTCTGGCCAAGCACAACAACTCCTCATTTACCATTTTGTCTCCTTCGTTCCAAAGTTTGGTTATCTAAAAATGAATCGAGAATAAAAAAAATAAGAAAATTTTAATTTAAAATTAGTTTTAAGACAAAAGTGTAAATGTACTAATTGTGCTTACTTTATTTTTGAACCAATCGCACAAGTCGATCCTTGAATCACCATTTTCATTCTCATATTCACTATAAAGTTTAAGTGTAGTTTAGAATCATTTTTCATTCAAAATAAATGCACGAAGACAAATTAAGAGCCAAATACTTACTCTATAAAAAATCTTGCCTCATCACAATTTTTCAAAATATAAACTTGCGCCAATTTCCATTCATCAAAGGTTAAATCTTCTACATTCACCTTTCCTAATGGCTTCCCTTTATTATTAAACACGGACAAGGAATGGGTTTGTTTCTGACCATCACCATCATTCCTCAATGCACGATTAAAATCAGTCTCAATTGTTTAAGCTCATCTAGTAATGGTTGTAGAAAAACATCAATGTCGTTTCCGGGAGATTTGGGACCGGGAATTAATAAAGGCATAATAATATTATAGCTCTTCATGCACATCCATGGAGGCAAATTATATACAACAATAAAAACTGGCCAAATGCTATATCTCGTGCTCATATGACCTCCAGGATTGAACCCATCAGTGGCCAAACCTAGCCTTAAACTACGTGCATCTACATCAAACTCTGGATATAATTCACTAAAAGATTTCCATGCCTTTGCATCAGATGGATGCCTTAAAATCCCATCATCTTCGACATGTCTTTCCTTATGCCAACGTAAATGACGAGCTAACTCAGAACAAGCAAACATCCTTTGTAACCTTGGGATAAGCGGGAAATGACGTAAAACTAAGTGGGGTTCTCTTGCCACCACATTTTCTGTCTCACTATCATTATCTGAATCACCACCTTGAACATTAGATCTTTCTTTCCACCTCGAAGCACCGCATATTGGGCATTTATCTTTCCCCTCATTTTCTTTCCAAAACAAAGCACAATGATTAACACACGCGTCAATCTTAACATAATCCAGCCCTAGCATTTTGGTATACTTTTTTATTTCATAAAAGTTTTTTGGAAAGGATGGATCAAAATTAAAAGCCTTATGCAAAGATTCAAGTAACATTGAAAATGAATGGTCAGTCCAATTCCCGCTTACTTTATTATGGAGCAAGGTTACAATAAACTCAAGTCTCTTATATGTTTTACACCCTGGGTATAAATCTTCTTCTAAATCTTGCATCAAATGTTCAAATTCCTTAGGCATTTCATTATCCCTATCTTCAAATCCTCCAAACGACTCTACATTAGAACGGAACCTTGAATCATCATGCGATGTTGTTGCATCAAATAATAAATCAACAAGATCACCGCCCATCACAAAATTATCCGCATTCAAATCATCCTCACTAGTGTATGACTCTGACTCAATTCCTTCATCATTAATACCATTATTAGGTACACTCTCTCCATGGTGAACCCAAGGATTATAATCCCTAACAATGCCCCAACCTATCAAATGATTTTTCATTGTACGTCTATCATGAAATAGCTGAAAGTTGCATTTTAAACAAGGACATCTTAATTTGGTCCCGACTTCCTTGTCTTTAAAAGCAAACTCTAAAAAACAATTAATTCCGTGAACGTATGACACATTTCTTCTATCATTAATTCCCCTATGATTCATCCAACTCCGATCCATATTCGCACTTCAAAACAATAAAAAAAAAAATGAATACTAGCCAAATAAATTGTCATTCTAACAAGTGAAAGATGTTAAAATACTCACATAAACTTTTCTTCTATTAAATAAAATGCACTGATGTAAATGGATAGATACCTTGCATTGTTTGTTGAAGGTGAAGTCATTTTTTCCAACTTGTCTTTCTCGAGTGTATAGCCTTCACTCTACATAGTTCATTAGCATAAAATAATAATGAGTCAACATTAACATGAAATCCCATTAAAAAACTTTTCCACAATGTTACAAGTCATCATGAAATCCCATTAAAAAACTTTTGATAATGCCACATGAAATCCCAGAAAATGCAGTAACATTAACCAGAATACTTTTGATTTCTCGATAGCAACCATCATAGATAGAAAGTCATCAAAACTTTTCCACAATGTTACAAGTCATCATAAATAGCAAGCCATTAATGTTACAAGTCAACATGTGGCATTAACCAGAATACTCTAGAAAATACAGTAACATTATCAAAACTTTTCCACAATGCTACAAGTCATCATAGATAGCAAGCCATTAATGTTACAAGTCATCATGAAATCCAATTAACAAAACTTTTGATTCAAGAAATCAAACGAAAACTCAATTTAACTAAACTAAAAGTATACTTTAGAAAATACACAGTCACAACATGAATAAATCGAAAAGCCAATCTTCTACTTTTAGAACAAGCCATAGATATTGCCACATCAAATAAATCGAAAATTTCCACACATTGATAAAATTCAACCAAAAAACCCATCTTGAAATCAATGACAGTAATTTATATTACTGTAATCAGGTATTCTTCTGATAAGCTCCTCATTATAGTTATAAGGATGTGGAAAATAAAAGAGCATCAAGTTGAAGTTACTAATAAACAAGAGACTCAGTTTGAATACAACAAGATTGTCGTCTTCGGGGCAAAACTTCATTCACGCAAAGGTAAAGCAAGATTAACGTTTTGTTAAATTACCCACTAAAGAAGCAAGATGTGCATAAATTATTCTAATCCTAGATTGCAATTTTAGTTTTAACTATATCATGTTTTTAATTATATGCAAATTTTGTGTAGCAAAAACCCAAGGAAAAGTTTCAAGAAAGAAGGCAGTACTGATAGGCACAATTACCTAGCAGCTCTAGTGTTGACTATACTTCTAGGAGTTCTGATATTCATATTACAAGAGAAAGGCTATAAAAGCACAAGCTGGTAAAGATAAGCTCAATCCTTGTTGATCAGACTAGTAGTCTAGTACTGAATGATTAAATTTCAAGCCTTCTTTTTTGCACTGATTGCTAAGCTAATACTTCTAATCAAATTCATTAAATTGCTTCCATTTGGTTGACTATTTTGGTATTGGTTATCATCAGCAAGGATCAAAAGGTCTGGTAAGGGGGCCTATTTGGCAATTGGTTGTTGGTTGATTTGACCAGCTAAAAGTATTGGATAATTTTTTTTTTTTTGAATTGGATAATTTGCTAGTTGTTGAGTCAGATATTTAAATCGGTTGTTATGAAGATGTTTGGTAAAATCAATTATTGGTTGGTCGTTTACTAGATAAAAAGCCAAAAACCAATTAAGAACATTTTATTTTATTTAAAAGTCAGCTTTTTAGACGGCTAAAAATTCATTTATGAAACATTTTTAGCTGTTTTAACTTATTTAATTGTTAAAAGTCAAAAGCTAATCAAAAAGTCATTCGCCAAACAAACCTTAATTATAGATTTAAAGGGTTTAAAAGAGACTTCCATAAACATCAAAAAGAATGTATTGATTGAGTCTACTCTATTGCTTAATTTCAGACCCAAAAATTCATTCTTTGATTTTGCATATAATTGCACTAAATTTGTTGTTTGCATTTGCTTATAAACAAGTATTAAAAATCAGAGTTATGCTAATTAATCATAGTCCTGCAGATTTGAATGATATTGAAGTTGTGGAGTCCCTGAAATTTGACATTGGCATGATACGAACTGCAACCAATAATTTTTCAGAAGATAGAAAGCAGTCATAAACTTTTTGGAGTTTCAAGATTCGATCGAAGTGAAAAAATTATTGGTCGAAATTTCATATTGTAGCCGACAGATACTTTGTGGCCAATTTGATAGCATTCAAGAATTCAACAACTCGGTCGAAGCCGTAGAATCTCGGTCCAATTTGACTCAAACTTCCAAGATAAACTCAAATTCACAATAAAATTATCAAAATATACCCAAATTGAAATTATCATTACATTATCATAATTGAAACTATCATAATTTAAAACAAACTAAGATTATACCCCAATCAAATTACATTATCAAATTATTCAATTTCAAGAGTTTTACCTAATTATTAGAAGATTAATGTGTAGAAGAAGCCAAGACCCAAGAGGGCGCACAGGTCACGAGTGGCGGCAATGGCAAAATCACGGGTGGCGCAAGTGATGGAGAAAATACGGCAATGGCAAAATCAGGTTTGGAGGGAACCGAACTCACTGCGAAGGAACTAACTGGGAAGGGGAAGTTGTGAAATGAGTGGGATGAGAAATTTTAGAGAGTTGGTTTATTTTTAGGTTTTATACTATTACAATTTTGGAATATGGAGGGAACTGAAATTTTTTTGCGGTATTTTATAATTTGTTGGGCTACAAATTTTTATTTGAATGTGCAGCATAATAATAATTTGGGCTACAAAAGAATGATATTGTAGCACATAGATAAACTTATAGGACCACAAATATTTGTTTTGACGCCCAATAGTTTAAATTGTGCCACAACCTATTTATTTGTGGCCTAATATTAGCTATGTGCCACAATTTTTTTTTGTAGCCCATAAATCAAAATATTTGTGGTCCAATATCAATTTTCTTGTAGTGTAATCCAAATCCTATCGACATATATTTGGTTCGTTTTGTTGTGCTGTTCCCTTTTTAAGCATTGAAATTTCAGGTGCCCGGTTTTGCCACAAAAGGAACAGATCTTGCTACTAGGGAGATCAACGTAGACCTTCTTCTTTTTATTATACTTATTGTATCCTAGGCCTTCAGTACCTTTAGTTTTGGCCTCAAGAATCCATTTGGGGACTTCTTTGATTTTCCCTTTTCCTGTTGAATTGAATTGAAGCTTCAACTTTTCATTCTCATTCTTAGTGGATTCTATGTAACACCCGGATTTCCTCGTCCTTTACGGTTTTGGTTTCTATTCAGGGATGTTACATTCTTGGTTTAATTTTATCTTTTTAAAATCAGCACTTATATCTTGAATAAATTCGTCCTTTATATTCTCTTCTAAGCCTAGCAATTTATATTGACTTAATTCAATATTTAACATGATGTTTTCTTGTTTTAACTTTTCTATTGTTTCCTTTAACATCACATTTTGATCAAGTAAATCAAAGAATCTAGTTTGAACATCAGACCTAAAAGAATTTAGGTAGGTGATTTGGTCGTTACTAGTTTTGAGGTCTTTTTCCATTTGGAGACAGGTGGCAGTTCGTTTTTCAAATTATTTTGTGTCTCCAAAATCATTTTAATCAATTCATGTTTATCCAATCTAAATAGATGATTAAGAACTGAGTTAGAAGACAACACCACTTTTCCTTTGGACTTTTCATCATGAGTTGCCATGAGACAAAGATTAGATGTTTCTTCCTCAACTTCCTCAACTGGAGCTTGGGTTTCAGCTTCGCTCTCAGACTCTCCCCATGCAGCTATCATGGCTTTGCAAAAGTTTGTTTCGTTGAAGTTTCCTTTCATTGGTTGTCTTCCAGTTTCCCTTGCCTTCCCTTTGCCCTTTTCGTTCTTCCATTGAGGGCACTCTTTGATGAAATGATCAGTGCTTCCACACTTGTGACATTCGTAGTTGATTTTGAAATTAGCAGTTCCTCTTTCTTTGTTGTTTCTTTGATTGTTGTATCTGTTGTTCTTGAAAAACTTCTTGAATTTTCGAACCAACATTGCATTATCTTCATCACATTCTAACTCTTCTTGTTCATTCGCTGCCAGAACCAAGCCTTTGTTTCGAGAACTGTCCACTGTTCCTAAATGTAATTCATGAGTCATGAGGGAACCAACCAACTCTTCCAGATTGAACTTTGTGAAATCTTTGGATTCTTGTATGGCTGTGACTAGGGGTGAGCAAAGTCGGATATCCGATTCGACATTGGCATTCGGATCGGATATCCGGTATCCGAAAAATAGGAATTCTACTATCCGTATTCGATTCGAAGTCATTCGGATATCTGATATCCGATATCCGGAAACGTTCGAATCGGATATCCTCACTATCTGATATCCGAAACTGATTGGAACTGAAAGCATTTATTCGAAGCGGATATGTGATATCCGATATTCGATATCCGATATCCGATATTCGATATCCGATATCCAATATTTTATATTTGATATCCGTATCCGATATCCAAAAACACTAAATTTGAAAACAAATTTTAATTAACTTATGCATAGTTAACTTTACTTATCTAGATATAAAATAAAAGTCTTTCTATACAATTAAATAGATATAAAAATCAACCACAGACATTGAACACTACAAGTCTTTCATAATTCAAATTACACAAACTAAAAGTTAAACTACAATTATTAATCTTCAGTTCTTCACAGCAAATCAAGCAAAATCATCAACCAAAGACATCGAAGGCTGATCGACGAACATGAGGACATAACTCTGCCAACAAAAATAATATTGTCAAAAATAAGCAGTCTCAAAAATAATATTGTCAAAAATAAGCAGTCTTAAAAATAAGACTCTCAATGGTTTATCAAATCATAAAACCAAATACTCTAAAAATTACCAACAATAGTTTTTCAATACTCAAAAAAGAAATGCCAACATTACAAATATTACAAACATTGTTTACAATGAGAGAACAAAATGAAGAAATAAGACCCAGCATACTAGTAATCAAACAAACACCATATATTATTGAAATAAAACTTACTGCGTGAATGAATAAGTAAAAGTTTTACTGTAAAACTTAATGAATAATGAATAATGATTGAATATTTGACATATGATTCAAAAGGGAAGAGAATAAAACATACTTAAGCGTGACGGTAACGGTGAGCAGGCTTCAGAAGAAGGCGGCGGCCGGTGACGGTGAGCAGCTGCGTGAGGCCTGAGAGTGAGGGAGGAAGCGTGACTGGCTGACTGCGTGCGTGAGGGCCGTGAGTGAGAGGGTTGCTGTGAGAAGATAGAGGAAGTAAAGAGTACTAAAAGTGTAAAACCCTAATGAAAATTAAAAATGAAATGAAATGATTCAAAGCAATTGGGAAATGGGAATATCATATTTCACTTTTCAGAATATGGGCTGGATGATGACATAATGTCGACATCCCCCAACATATATTAGTTTTTCAAAAATTATTAGTTTTCGGATATCCAATCATGCTACAATTTTTCGGATATCCGCAATTCTCGGATATATGACTCGGATATCCGACTATCCGATACCCGATATCCGATCATTTGTCGGATATTCGGATATTCGAAAAGTTAAAAACTGATATCCGTATTGGTATCCGATATCCGATTTTTCGGATCAAATATCCGATCCGAATTTGTCTTTCGGATCGAATATCCTAAAAGCCGGTTCGGATATCGAATCGAATAGTCGGATATTCGGATCATCAGATACTTTTGCTCAGCCCTAGTTGTGACTTTAGCTCTCCAGCGGTCATCTTGAGTTAGACTTTTGAGGATTTTCCTGACCTGTTCATCTGAGTGAATAAGCCTTCCAAGTGAGACAAGTACGTTTGTTATGTTAGTGAACCTAATGAAGATTTCTTGAATACTTTCTCTAGGTTCCATAACAAATCTTTCATATTTTGACATCAGCAAGTCAATCTTAGAACGATTCACTTCACTAGTTCCTTCATGGGTAACTTGTAGCAGATCCCAAATCTGCTTGGCCGTTTTGCAACCCATAATACGATTGTGTTCATTCGATCCAAGCCCATAGTGAAGTAATTTGATGGCAAGAACATTCATCTCCATTTTTTGAAAATCTTCTTTCACATATTCGATTATCGGTTTGGGGACAGTTTCGTTATTGGAGTTGGTAGTTGTTACCTCGAAATCTCCAATTTCGATGACTCTCCAAACTTGATAAATTTCGGCTTTGATGAAGATTTCCATCCTATTCTTCCAATATGTGTAGAACATTCCATCGAACATGGGCGATCTTTGAGTGGAGTAACCTTCTTCCATTCGTTCATTCATTTTCAACATCTCTAAAATACCAAGATACGGCTCTCAAGGTTTCCTAATCAAATGAGGAATAGGGCTCTGATACCAATTGTAGAAACACTTATGGCTCGTTTGGTTAGTAGTACTAAATGGTGGTAATGAGAATGATTTATAGTGTAAAATTTCATCAAAACTTTTATATCATTCCCATGGTAATGAAATTTTGATCACAAAAAAATTTTTTTGTTCACAAATTTCCATTACCATCCAATACCACCTCTCCCATTGGTAATGCATTAGAATGAATTTTATGAATAAAATGAGATGATTGAAGGTCGTCAAGCATGGCCATTAAAGTAGCCAATAGATTTTTCAACCAAAATTACACTAGTTTTTCATTCCTATTACCGCGTTTTATTACCACCTACCAAACAGGCCGTTAGAGATTATGAATGCAACAAGAGGGGGGAGGGGGGAGGGGAATTGTTGTATTTCTTTTTACAAATATTTTTGCCCTGTTTTGCGGAAATTTAAATCAAACAAAATACTTAAGCAAAATGCAAGAAAGTTAAATGGAGACCAGAACTTTTACGTGGAAACTTTCTAGGCCTAATAGAAAGAAAACCACGACCACTCCGGATTTTAATCTTCTCTTATTATGTTGTAGGAAATTAACACAATTACATATAACAATTCTTTTCTCTTCTCTTCTCTTTCTCCTTCTCTTTCTCTCGTTCTTTCTCACGGTTCCCCCTTAGACTTCCCAAAGTCTAATTTACAAACTCTCAAACCCTTTACAAAATAATTCTCTAAATTGGATAAAGACTAAAAGATTGCACAAAAAAATATTAAGAATTAATTGGCAATTTAAACAAGTGAATATTTTTCTCTTCTTGGATGATCTCTCTTGAATTTTTGATTAGGGCACACTCTTCATGGCCGATTATGATAATCTCTTTTATAAGAGATGAACCGCGTATTTTAACCATTATCCCAATATCTTAAGATGTGGGAAAGTGGATAGGAGCATTGGAAGTTACTCCAAGTTTCACGGTTACAATTAGTAATCAATAAGCTAAAAATAGTAAGTTGAAGACTTAGTCAACTAATTCCCTATTTTTGTGGAGATCAACTAGGAGATTTATTTTTAACTCTTGGGTTGAATTTAATTAATTTTTTCAATTAAATTCTCATGCAACTTCTAGTACTTAACCGTACAAAAACAACTAAAATAAAGAAAAACTTATTTTTCCTACGTTTTAGATGACTATCTTCTCAGACCTGCTTCGTTAGGAACACTACACTGTCTCCATCTGATCTTATTTCAGTTTATCATTCTTGGAACTGTAGTGATCGATTTGACTTTCCATTTGACCTTCAAGATTGACTATTTTGATTTGACTTTGACTTTGATTTTGACAAGCACAACATTCTTTAAATAAGTCTCTTAGCTGCCATCTACGATTTTGACCATTCGGATATTTGACCTACAACACAATCTCTAAAATTTTGTTTGTTTATAAACGTTAAGTCATCATCAAAACTCAATTGGGCCAACAGTATTAAATTAAATCGAATTAAATATGTTCGTTTAATCTCAACTTTTGTATTTCGATTGATTAACATAGCAAGACTAACTAATTACTAGATATCAACTTTCGTATTTTGATTAAGAGTAAAAATTGACTAGCATTATCATTCAAGACTAGCAATATTCTCATCCCTCAACTTTTGTAATTTATGGTTAGAGAAATTAAAACACTTAAAAAATTAATGATCAATTTTAATAATTTAAATTAAACCAAATCAATATTTTACAACATGCTATTTTTATCTAATCATTTACATGTTATGGTTCATTTCAAATGTCCAGCAGACAACAGTACTCACTAAATAAAATCATGATTGTAAATAAACTAAACATATTCAATAGTATAAACATAATCAAATTGAGAAAAAGAAAAGAAATTACCAAGAACTGTGTAGAATAATAACATGAAAAAAAATCCAAAGCTTGATATATTGATAATACCTAAAAATTCTTAAACATAAACAACGATAATCTTCATGATAAAACCTAGAAATTTAAACTTACAAAATCTAGAAGAAAGCTGAAAGAAAATGAAAATCTAAATTACGAACAACTTAAAGTCTAATGAGTTGGGGATCCTTTTGCTTCCATTCACGTAAGAACTAAAGCTTCATGAAATGAAGCTTCGATTCCACAAATATAGTCACGAAGCAGATGTTGCGCCCTGTCACATTTGGTCACGCCCTGCGACCAGGCTATTCCCTCCTAAACTTTCAGCGCCATGCTAAATGACATTTGATCATGCCGCTCTATTTCAATGTGCCGCTTGAATATCTAAAACACTTTAAACTATTAGATAAAAATCTAGATATGTACCATTATATTATGGTACATACAATATGACTTCCTCATTGGCTCTAAATGCCAACATTAACTAAATTTAATAATAAATTATCATCCCATTTTATATTGGTGGTTAGAAGTTGGGTCTAAAAACCAAGTCATTAGAGACATTTTTAATGGTGCAAAAAGCTCACATGAAACTGTCTTAGGAACTTAGCATTTAAAACAAAGTATTATTATCATGGTTGACATACAAGAATACAATATAGCTAATAGTATAAATGTTCATCCGACTTTTATATACATCACTTTTGATTTCATTTGTTTGTTTCTCCTTGTTTTGTGCACCAACCAAGATAAGGACATAGAGAAAAACTCATATATCCATTTTCATAAATATTATTATATACTAAGATTCTCTTTAAACATGCCCACAAAATGTAGGGTATGAATTATGGTATATGTCTTCATCATCCCTAAAAACCACATGATCATTACCTTGTTGTGACTACATAACCTCTAAGAGATGTTAGCTTTTTCATACCAAGGGAAAAAAATAGACTACTTGCTCATCTTAATAATTAATTTTTTTTGAGGTATACTCAAGAAGCTTAAGGGGCCTCTTACTAAGAAAAAAAGTTGACATGATAGTGATTTTTAGAATCTTACTAAACAAATGTTTTCAAAGTTATTCGATAAATTAATGGAAAAATTATCTAAAATAATTTAACATATTTATAATATTTTTATAATGACTCTATCCATCTATTGATTAACCATAAATAATCTCAATTTTATGGGGTATTTTTCTTGAGTAAACTCAGTAACCGGATGACTCATTGTAGTAAATTTTATGATTTTTTAAAAAATAAGATAAATTAAAAGAAAATGTCAAAAAAATCTTTAAAAAATGTAAGATTTTTTTGACTTTTTTTTATTACTTAGAATTTTTGATATAAATTTTCAAAATTTCACTAATTTTTATTACATCAATTTTCAATAAAATTCTCAGTAGAATACCTAATATAGTAGGTCATCTAATTATTCGAATTTACTTTAGGCAAATACTCACTAAAATTGGGATTATGTTTTTTTTTTTTTTTTTTGAAATTACCTAAATTGGGATTATTAATGGTTAATCTATAAGTGAGATAATTGTAGAAAAATCAAGAAATTGTTGGATTATTCTAGGTAATTGTTCCTAAATTAATTTTAAATAATAGATTAAAATATATTTTTAATTTTAAATTATATAAACTAAACTTGTAATAAAAGTACGTGCTACAATAAAGAAAAAATTACCTAAAATAATCCAACATTTTTATGATTTTCCTACAATAATCTTACCTATTGATTAACCATGAGTAATTCCAATTTCGAAGGGTATTTTCCTATAATAAACCTGGTAACCGAATGACTTACTATAGTAACTTTATTTTTATAAAAAAAATAAAACTAAAATTTTGACAAAAAAGGTTTAAAAAGTGTTAAAAAATTTGTTCTTTTTTAATTGTTCAGAATTTTTTATGTAATTTTTCAAAAATTTTCTCTAAATTTAAATTAAATTTAAATTTATTGTTTTTGGTGAATTACCTATTATAGCAGGTCATTAGTTTATCCAAGTTTACTCTAGGAAAATACCCCCTAAAGTTGGGATAATCAATAGGTGTGATTATTGTAGAGAAATCATAAAAAATTTGGATTATTTTAGGAAAATTTTGCTAAAATAAATTTTATTAATTTTATCATTTATTTTGATTCATAATCATTGTGAGTTTTTGACATTAAAGTGTCCATTTAGGTGAATGCGCTAGAAATAAAAAAACGAGGTATCAACAAAGCCTACTATAACTCAAAAAAAAAAAAAAAAAAAAAAACAAAGCCTACTACTATAAAATTAACTTTTACTGAAATATATTTATAGACATTGAAAAATATGTAACCAGTTTTTATTTTTAATGTTATAATTATTAGTTTTTATTTTGTATTCCACTATAAAGAGATTCAATTACATATTATTTGACTTTTAGTGACATATGCAATTGTTACTATAGTCTATAGTGATATTAATGAGAAATGTCACTATTCAATGTCGCAAAAAGTTTATTGATTTACTGCTAAAAGGTTCAATAAATATCTTTGATGCCACTATGTGTACCATTAATAATTTTGAATATTCCCTCCGTTCTTTTTTGATGTTCCACTTTGGTTTTTTCACAAATATTAAGAAAAATGGAATCTTTGGTGGTAGTGGGTATTATTTTAATTATATAGTAAGTGAAAAATAATGATTGTATTGGAATTATGGGAGAAAAAAAAAATAATTAGATAGTAGCGTGAAGTAATGATTGTATTGAAAGTATGAGAGAGAAAATAATAAAATAGTAGTGTGTGCAGTAAGGAAAATGGAGTTTTAAGGGGTAAGAGAGGGATGAAAACATTCCGCAAAAAAAAAAAGTGGGATGAAAACTTTCCAAAAATAGAGAGTATTCTAAAGCGCGCAAGAACTTTTGAAACTATCCGGTATAGTATGGTGGAAGAACTTAAAAGAATGGATGGAGTAGTAATTTGTCACCAAATTTTCCCACTAAAAGTTTAGGAAAAATTACTTAGAATAATTCAACATATTCGTGATTATTCTACAATAATCTCACCTTTTAATAAACCATGAATAATCTCAACTTTGAGGGATCGTTTCCTATAGTAAAACCAGTGATCGGATAACTTGCTATAGCAAGTTTTATAATTTTAAAAAAAGATAAATTAAAATAAAATATCGAAAAAAATATTAAATAAATGTTTTAAAAAATATTTATGATTTTTTTATTATATAGAGTTTTTATGTAAAATTTTGAAATTTTTTCTCTAATTTTAAAATAATTTTTAATTTACTTTTTTGGTAAATTACCTACTACAGCCGATCATTGGGTTATCCAAATTTGCTATAGGCAAATACTCCTTAAATTTTGAATTATTCATGGGAAATTAATATATGAGATTATTTTAGAAAAATCATAAGTACGTTGAATTATACCAGGTTAGTTTTAAAAACAAATTTATTATGGTGTAATGAGCTACTTTTCTAGCTATTACATTAATGATGATTCGTAGTCATCACAATCTAGACCCACGCACTTTGGATGAATGAACTTGTTATAGCAATGAATTTAGCCATAACATGACACGTGGTCAATTATCTATCAAAATTAACTACGACAAACAACCTAAGATTCTTTTTAATATCGATGTCTTGCTTTTTAATTAAAGAGAATTAGATAAGAGCATATTGCCAATTATTAACAATTAAAATACCCACCATTTAGTGATGTATCTATAACATAAAGATGTATATGAATAGAAAGGATAATCATCATGCTCTTTATTTGAAAGAAAATGCATGGATAAAGTCATATAAATTTGACCGGCTACAGTAGGCATTAGAGTCGTTTATCACCTATTCTCTTCTTTCTTATTGCTGTCATCTTCTTCCTCCTTTTATCCCATTTTCAATTGTTAAACAAAAAATTTAGGAGAGAGAAAACTCAATTCAACCTTCCTAAAAATTAATATTTTCATTTCAAGTATATCAGAAATTCGCACATTTAAGCTGATTATATTACTTAAACCTCCATGAGAATAGAAGCTTATCATTTTTATGAAGAACAACAAGAAAAACAACCAGATTCAAACTTCCTTCTTTGAATCTCTGGGTGATATGGTGAGGAAATGGAAATTTAGGGTTTTGGTGATGAACCCTAGAATTTTAGGGTGAAATGAATATGGTTTTTTTTTTTGTTTTTTATATAAGGGGGTACTGTGAGCAAATATAGTGAAAAGTTCGGATTATTTATAAATAATCAAAAATAGGAGTTATTCACAGGAAAACATAAAAAATAGGAGTTACTCTTGATAATTTTTTCTTTTTTAAAAGGCATTCAATGAGTGATCAAACAATTATTAAAAAACAAACCAAATAATATAACAAATCTAAAGTAAAACTTTGTTATGTATCAATATAACATGCTTTTTATGGAGTATAACTAGAGTCATGTAAAAAAATTATGTAGTGAATATTTTTTACATATTATAAGTGACATTTTCACAAATATTAAAAAATAGTGAAACTCAAAAAACACGTCTAACCCCTTACATAAACTATCTAATATTCCTAGAAAGACTCGTGTGCCCAAAAAAATAAACGGTTTTTTCCACTTTAATAGTTTTCATTATATCCTTTTATATTGTAAACCAAACATTATTCTTATCATTTTTCCAAACTTTTCTCAATTGGTTGGAAAATTAATTAGATAAACATTTTTATAAGATAAGAGTACTTGATTTTAAAAGACAAAGATGATACTAATTCATTAAGAACACTTTGTAATCTTTGCATTATTTGATTCCAAAGAACTTACTTAAAAGGTAGCACCAAACTAATAAAGAATTAGTTCATTCCAATAGAAAATGAAAATTCTATCATCACTTATTGTCTTAAAGAACAAAGATAAATCCATAATCACACATAATAATCTAAAATACAAACAAGAAACACATATCATTAAGTTTGACTTAATGTACAATTAGTCACCTAATTAAAAGATACTTATGAGTTATTTTAGTCTTTAATTATATTATGTAATGCATAAACTTCAATATGGTTCATATGAATTAATTTTGGTAGGTCCAAGAAAACACCCTTTTAGGGGATTCCAAGATTCTATTGAGCTATATAGATATTTTTAATAATTTGGATTTTGAAGAATAATTTATATATGATGTCCCATTAATTTTCTATTTGTTATATTAATTTTCATTTAATGAAACATTCTCCCGTGATTATGAATTAGTATGCAATTTTATTCTTAGAAAGGACAAGTTGACAACATTGAATTTGAAAAATGACAAGTATTTCAATTATATGATGCAAGTTGGAACAATGGATTTATGTCTTTATGTGATTGTGATTTGTGAACAAACATGTCCTTCGACCTCAAACTAAAGTCATATGACCTCCTCGTTTGCCTCCACGCTCCATACTAAAGTTGTTCATCTGTGGGGTATCCGTCAGGCTCGACCCAACTGACTCGAAAAGAGAAAGGACTTGAACAATAATTGTAAAAATGTTTTAATGTTTGAATGGGTAATACCCACAGCTAAACAGGCGGATAGTAGCATAAAAATAATACTCGAGGGTTAATTCGCCCGTCGACTTATTTTATAAATATACAAATTTTCTAATTTTTTATATATGAAAGAACAATACTCCTACACCGTGGACAGTTAAAGTTTTAGTTTTATTGTCTTATCACTTATATGTATTTACTATGATGCATTTAGAGTTTAACTTAAATACAACAATAATATCAATAATATGGACGTTTAGAGTTTTAACTTCGTTGACTATGACTATGTTATCTCAAAAAAAAAAAAAAAAACTTCGTTGACTATGTATTAATCCTGCACCATAAAGTGTTTCGTCTTTCAGAATTTTACTTTATTCGAAGTATTTTTACAACGTGTTATATTATTTATAAGATTGCCCTTTCAAATTTTCATATCGGTTATGCCCATTTATCCGTAGGTCCCGCCCGCTAAGAAAGAGGGCCGGTAGTAGTAAAAGATAGAGTCCCACTGGCGGGCAAACCGGGTCATTTGAGTTTCAAGCATCTTCATATGCGCACTACTCGACTGTATGTGTGCCTGCATCATATTTCGGAGCTCTCCAATCTGTGACTCCATATTGGATCGTGGTTGGTTATGTGGTGGAGGTGGGTGGTTTGATAGTTTCGGTCTTTGGTTGAACCCCGGTGGATTGTGCGGTGCTTGGTATGGTGAGGAGTTCCACACATTAGTGATCTTAGATGGTTCTTTGTGCCTGCATTATAAGTGTTAGAGAAGGTGTCATTCGTTGGCCTATTGTACAAAGCATATACCTCCTCGTAAACGTGGGGGCACGTGCTTGAATAATGACCAGGAACACCACAAGTATATCGCACATAGAAACATTATTAACTAAAGGACTAGAAGCATTACTTACCACATTTACCTTGGCCATCTGTGCGGATAGAGCGATCATCTGTTTCATGAGAGCCTTGACGACTCATTGCCTGTAGTGTCTTTTTGCAATGCACGTTCTCTCTCACTACCCCAAGAAAAGATATTTTGGGCATGGTCTTAAAGAGTTTCAAGACCTCTTCCAGCGACTTAGAATCCAAGCATGTCGCCATTACATGCACCATTTACCAAAGACTTGTGCTCATCATGCAACCCTGCGTAAAAGGATTGGACAAGCAACCAATCTGGGATCTGATGGTGAGGGCAACTTAATAGGACGTCTTTAAACCTCTCCCAGACCTTGTAAAAAGACTCAAAAGGCAGCTAATTAATTGTTTGCAACTGGGTCCTTATCTACAATGTTTTCCTAGGAGGATAGAACTTTGCCATAAATGCATTAGCCAGCTCCTCCCAGGTTCGATATAAACCTGTCGGTTCGGACTTGATCAGGGTTAAAATGTTCAAGAGATCGGGATCTCCTGGTCATTCAACAAAAACCAAAGCAAGTGTAAGATCTGGGGGAAGAGGTAAGCAAGAAAAGCAATATATTCAATAAAAAAACCAGCAAATGATCAATTGTTTGTCGCTTCCCTGGCAATGACGCCAAAAACTTGATGAGCAAATTTATTTTAATCGCAAGTGCACGGCGTACGTGTAGCTGCGGGTCGAACACAAAGAAGCTTGGGACAAAGGACTTTACGATTTGAATTGTATTACTTGGAGAGAAAAATATGTGAATTGTCTGTAAAAAAAACTACAAATGCAATAATAAAGATGAGGTTAAGTTATATGATGATGAAATCTAGGGTGTCAGGAATCTCCTAAAATCTTGTATGATTCAATTCTCATTAACGTCTATGAAGATCTAGATAAATTTGTGGTCAAATATGATCTTGTTAATCTCAAACTCTCGCTCTGTTGATTTTTTCTAACCAGTTTTTTTTTTCGAGGAGTCCAAAATAGAGAAATCAAAAATAAGAAAAATATTTTGCTCTAAAAATTTGCCAATTAATTTATGATATTTTCTTGTGCAATTCTTTTATTTTATGCTTATAAAGAATATGGCCTTTGTAATTGGTAATTGAGAGAATTGTTGTAACTAGATTTGGGAAGTCTATGGTAGAATAGAGAAGCTTCGAGTGAAGCAAGAGAAGGAGAAAGAGAAGGAGAAGGAAAAGGAGGAAGAGAAGTTGGCTTATGTGTGTTTATTATTTTATGTAAAGTTTTCACTAAAATTTATGTCACTTTAATTGTATGTCTTATTTTTCTTATTTTTATTGGTGTAAGTTTTGTCATTGACACTAGGTAACACTTAAGAGGTGTTCAATAAATGCATCTTGACGGGTAATGATATGATGATGTATTTTTATTATTGTTGGGTTGAATGAAACAATATGTGAATGATGAGAGAGGAGATGAGACGGGTGAGTTAGCCTGATTATTTATTACCACTTATGTCATTGTTGTAACAGTCGTGAAATATAAGTCACTAATGGAAAATTAATATAAACATTACTCACAAAACCAAAACACATTAGGGGTAAATGCATAAAATTAAGAGTTTTTTATGAATTACAGCCTCAAAGTTTTCTCGTTTTATGAATTACAGCCGCAAAGTTTTTTTTTTATGAATTACAGCCACAAACTTTTGATTTTTCCTTAGTTACGGCCAAGTGACCGGTTGACACCGTTGACCAGCTTATATGACCTTTGACTTTCTTTTTTCCTGATTTTTCCCTTTTTTTTTGAGTTTTGTTTTTTCTTTTTCCTTTTTTTTTGAGTTTTGTTTTTTCTTTTTCTTTTTTTAATTTTATTCTTCATCCTATTCACATCTCCATCCTCTCCCTCCTTCTTCTCCATCATCTTCATCATATTCCTCCTCCATTAAATTTCAAAGTCACCATAAATCTTCAAAAACCCAATTTCTCTTCAAAGTCCAAACCCTAGATTTTTTTTTCCCCTTTACAAGAACCCTAATTTAATTCTTTCATTCTCTTCTTGATCTTCATCCTCTTCTTCCTTCTTCTTCATTCCATTTCAAATAAAATTTCTGGATTTATTTTTTAAATTGACCCAAATCTTCCTCTAAATTGACCCAAATCTCTGCATTAAAGTAAACTTTTTTTTTTCTCTTCATTTTATCAGCATTTATTGAAGAAAAGGGTCTATTGTTGGAACTTCATTTTGTTTATCAGTTCATCACATTCACATACAGTTGTATGATAATTAATGGGTTTTCTGTTGCTTTCAAATGGGTATCTTTCGAATCTTGAGCTTTATTTAATTAAATTTTGATGGGTTCTTCATTTTTTCAATTTTCTATAATGGGTTTTCTTCATTTTAAGCTTTGGAAGATGAGAAGTAGGATTATTTTTTTCTGATATTGTTCAGCAATTAGGGTTAATTACAAATTTTTGTTCTTGCTTGACGTTTAGTTGTTCTCATTGTTTTGTTTTGGTTGACTATTTTGATTGGAATTTTGGGGTTCAAACTAAGATTTTTGAAGTACTATAGGGTTTTGATTTGTGGTTAATAGAAGAAAAGATAAGAAATTGCATTACTTACTTGATTTTTGTAGAGATTTTGTCATTTTTTTCATCTCTTCAGAATTGTGACTATACATAAGCTTATAATTGGATGAAATTGGTTGTTTTTTGAAGGATTTTGCTTAATACAATGGAGTTTGTTTCATTGAGATTATGAGATTCTTGAAAACTGTGCTATGGCACCTGGACAATGTAGAAGTTGATGTTGGGGGCTACTGGAATATGGATAGCTAATTAAAAGTAGATAAAGGAATGCAAATGGATTTGTGGGTTGTGGCAGCTGCTACTGTTGGAGATTTAGAGCATGTAGGACATGTATCCAAGGCTTAGAAACTTGTTTAAGGCATAAACTAAGCATGAACATAACAACGGAACAAAACGGAAACAAAACGAAGCAAATTGGGCTTGCTCGACCTGTTGCTCGTTCGAGCAACATGGTGCTCGTTCGAGCACTTCTTTGCTCGTTCGAGCATGTGGTCCAGATCAAGTCAGAATGCTTCTGTTTGTTGTTTTGGCATTTGCTCGTTCGAGCACCTATAGTGCTCGTTCGAGCACTTAGAGAATTTCGCGTCAGAAAGTCTCTGGAAACTGTTTTGCATCATGCTCGTTCGAGCACCTTATGTGCTCGTTCGAGCACCTCTGAAACAGTGTGTTATTTCGTGAAGCTAAGCTATGCTTCGTGAAGACTTGTGTTGTTATGGACGAGTGTTTTACTTCACTAAAACACTCTATTTTGCCTGGTAACCACCAAGCATGGTTTGGATGAAGACATGTGACTCTTCACACTCTATAAATAGGTGTGGGCACATGCATATCAAATTACTCTTAACATTTGATAGAAATTCTGATTTCTATTGTTCTTTCTCTCATTTCTCTTGATTCATTGAGAAGAGTAATTAACTTCTCTTTTGTCTTTCTGATTTCATATTCTCTTATAAACTCTTTGTTGTTTAGATTAATCGGTGCGTACTCATCGGTTAATGTGATTGATTGTATCTCGTTGTGAATATCCATCATCATAACCCAAGTACCTTTGTGGGGGATATATCACAAAAGGAAAGTTTCCATACGCCTTCAATCTTATATCAAGATTTCCGGTGACCATTGTGTTGCAACTAATCTTCCTTACGGTGTTCATCTTGTTCGTGGTTCGTTGTTTGAAGAAGATTATTGCCATAAACACAAAGGCTTATATACATAGTATATTGTAGTAGTGTAGTGTAATTGTAATTTACAGCACTTTCCTTTTGTACATCTTATAACAATCTTTTGTGATATTTCTGAAAATATGGCAAGTGTGAAAGATCTTACTTCAAACTTTATGAAGTTAGACAAGTTTCTTGGTGTGGAGTTTCGGAGGTGGCAAAAGAAGATGCAAATCTTGTTAACTTCTCTCAACGTTTACTATGTCATTTCCACTCCAAAGCCGGAAGAGAAGGAGGATGAAACTCTAGAGGAGGCTAGAAAGAGGAACAAATGGGAGAATGACGACTTTATTTGTCGTGGGCATATTCTAAACGGTATGTGTGATTCTTTATTTGATATTTACCAATTTCATGAGTCCGCCAAATTATTGTGGGATAGTTTGGAAGATAAGTATATGGCGGAAGACGCTAGTTCTAAGAAGTTCTTGATCACTAACTTTAATAATTACAAAATGTTGGACAACCGTCCTGTTATGGATCAATTCCATGAGTTGTAACGCATGTACAATAACATGAAGATGCATGATATATCTATGGATGAAATATTTATTGTTTCAAGTATCATAGATAAACTACCCAATACTTGGAGGGATGTGAAACATGCCCTCAAACACAAGAAGGAAGAGATCTCTCTTGTGGGACTTGCTCAACATCTTCAAATTGAGTCAAGTTTAAGGGAACTTGAAAGTTCCAAGGGAGACAATCCCAATCTTTCATCTGTGAACATGGTGATTGATGATTCTAAGGCCACTACAAGTGGAGACAAGAAGAGGAAACCACAACACCCAAAGGGTAAAGGCAAGAACAAAGTCAATGACAATGTTTGTTGGGAGTGTGGTAGGCCTGGACATCGCAAGAAAAACTGCTTTGTGCTTAAGAATAAACTTAAGAAAATGAAGGGTGGTGCTTCTTCAAGCAACAACCCTCCTCCTACTAAAGGTAATCCTGTAATTTTGGATGAAAATTCTAAATTGAATGTTTCTTCCATGGATTCTAATGTGAATGTTGTGCAGGATGAAGACATGTCGTGGTGGATCGATTCGGGAGCCGCTAGACATGTGTGCAAAAGCAAACACTGGTTCACAACGCTACATGAAGTTGTGGATGGAGAAAGTCTCTACATGGGAGACAACTCGCCTATCAAAGTCCTTGGCAAAGGACAAGTGGAGCTTTTGTGTACTTCGGGGAATACTTTGATCCTTAGGGATGTTTATTATGTTCCCGACATTAGTAGGAATCTCGTCTCCGGTCCAATCCTAAACCGATTAGGATATAAACTTGTATTCGAGGCCGATAGATGTATTATAAGTAAGGGTAATATGTATGTAGGACGTGCCTATTTATGTTGTAACTTGTTTAAACTCTCTTTGTCATGTAAATATTCTAATGTTATTTGCAATGTTAATTCGCATGATGATGATTTACATTATTTATGGCATCTTAGATTAGCGCATGTTAATTTTGGTAAAGTATCTTTTATGGCTAAGCATGATATGATTCCAATGTGTGAACGAAAATCGGTAAATTGTAAAACTTGCATGCTTAATAAGATCACTAAGACACCTTTCAAAAGTGTAGAAAGAAAATCTAATATTTTAGATCTTGTACATAGTGATTTATGTGATTTCCATAGCACACCATCTTTAGGCAATAAAAGATATGTTGTTACTTTTATTGATGATTATTCTAGGTTTTGCTATGTTTATCTTTTGCATACAAAAGATGAGGCACTTGATTTCTTTAAGGTTTACAAGAATGAAGTTGAACTTCAGATTAATGGTAAACTTAAGAGATTAAGGACCGACAAGGGAGGAGAATATTATGATCCTCAATATTTCCAATCAATGGGAATTATACATGAAACTACCGCCGGTTATGCACCACAATCAAATGGTGTGGCGGAAAGGAAGAATAGAACTCTTCAAGAAATGGTTAATTCCATGTTGTCATACTCTAATTTGAGTGACGGGTTTTGGGGAGAGGCAATGTTGACCGCGTGTCATATCCTCAACAGGGTTCCAAGTAGAACCAATAAGGAATCTCCTTATGAGTTATGGTACAAAAGAAAACCGAACTTAAGTTATCTTAAAGTTTGGGGGTGTCGGGCTATTGTTAGAGTACCCGGACCGAAAAGAAAGAAACTCGGTGAACGAGGCATTGAATGCATCTTTGTAGGTTATGCTAATCAAAGCAAAACTTATAGGTTCTATGTAATAGAACAAAACGACTATATTGCGATTCATTCGATAATAGAGTCAAGGGATGCGATTTTCGATGAGAATCATTTTTCATCGATTAGTAGACAACGAGATCTACGGATTAGTACCAATGACGACGATGTTGAAATCGAAGATATTCAACATGAAAACCCGAATGAAAACGATGATGTTGATGACAATCAACAAGAAACTCCCGATGATGTGGAAGAAATTCCTAGAAGGAGTAAAAGACAACGGAGACCAAAATCTTTTGGTTCAGATTTTCATGTATATTTGGTTGAAGGTACTCGAACCGATATTCAATCAAGTTTTCCATATTTATTTAATGTGGAAGGAGACCCATTGACATATAGCGATGCTATGGCTTCTCAAGACAGTGCGTTTTGGAAGGAAGCAATTAATGATGAGATGGACTCAATCATGGGAAATAATACATGGGTTTTGGTAGATTTACCACCGACTTGCAAACCGATTGGTTGCAAGTGGATCTTCCGTAAGAAGATGAAAATAGATGGAACTATTGATAAGTTCAAGGCCCGTTTAGTGGCACAAGGTTTTAGACAAAAACCTGGTATCGATCATTTCGATACATATGCACCTGTTGCAAGGACAACCACCATTCGGTTGTTGATAGCTTTAGCTTCGATACACAATCTAGTGATTCACCAAATGGACGTAAAAACTGCGTTTTTGTATGGTGAACTAGATGAAGAAGTGTATATGAAACAACCCGAAGGGTTTGTTTTGAAAGGACATGAAAATAAGGTGTGTAAACTTGTTAAGTCGTTGTACGGACTAAAACAAGCACCGAAACAATGGCATCAAAAATTTGATGAGACAATATTGTCCTTTGGATTCAAATTGAATCAAGCGGATAAATGCGTTTATAGCAAATTTGATGAGCAAGGCGACGGAGTCATAATATGTCTCTACGTTGATGATATGCTCATTTTTGGTACTGATTTAGTACGGGTTCAAGAGACAAAGGATTTTTTGTCACGTTCCTTCCAAATGAAGGATATGGGGGAGGCCGATGTGATCTTAGGCATTAAGATCATTAGAGACGGCAATGGAATCAAATTAAGTCAATCTCATTACATTGAGAAAATACTTAAAAGGTTCAATATGTTCGAGTCAACTCCTATCTCGACCCCTATGGATCCACATGTCAAATTATTTAGACATGAGAAAGAACCAGTTTCACAATTATCATATTCAAAGATAATTGGATCGCTTATGTATGCGATGACTTGTACTAGACCGGATATTGCGTTTGCGGTTGCAAAATTGAGTAGATTTACTAGCAATCCGGGTCCGCATCATTGGAATGCGATTAGGAGAGTATTAAGATACTTGAAGGGTACCTAAGATCGTGGTATCATTTATAGTGGAGAACCTCCAGTTTTGGAAGGTTATTCCGATGCAAGTTGGATCACTAATGAAGAAGATAATTCTTCAACGAGTGGTTGGGTGTTTGTTTATGGGGGAGGAGCCATTTCATGGTCTTCTAAGAAACAAACGTGCATCGCTGATTCCACTATGGCTTCCGAGTTTATTGCGCTAGCGTCTGCAGGGAAGGAAGCGGAATGGTTAAGGGATCCCATGTTTGAGATACCCATGTTACCAATGCCTATAGCACCGGTGGCAATTCATACAGATTGCAGAACGGCATTGGCGAAAGCTTATAGTCAAGTGTATAACGGTAAATCCCGTCATATTGCTCTTAGGCACAGCCTAGTGCAAGGGCTTATCGTTAATGGGGTCATCACTCTTGATTATGTGAACACTAAGTTCAATTTGGCTAATTTCTTTACGAAAGCCATGAGTAGGGATTCAATTGAACAAGCGTCAATTGCAATCGGTTTACGCTAAAAAATTCATCTAGAAAGCCCAATTCACACACAAGTAATATTGTGTCTGAATTCAATGTGGTGTAATTCTTTATGGATTTTGTAAGCAACAAAGTTTTATGACCCATCGTTGCTTTGGACCGTGACGAGCGAGGTAGTCGTCCTTGAAAGTTCTCAAGGCCAAGAGTAGAAGAGCTCTTGGTGATATCCATTCACGGGGATATATTTTACGTAATGAGAACCTACCTATATAAGTTTGAAGTGTGGCCGCTTCAAGTAGTCAAGATTAGCGTATCGACTATGATAAACTTATGAATAGATATGGACACGGCCGTTATAATGTGTCAAGAAACGACAAAAGCGTTCGTTTATTCTGTGTGTACTTCATCTTCAAATGGTCAGATGTGTTATGTGATTCAATCCGGAGGGACATCATTATTTCACGATCATTTGTCAAGTATGTCGTACTAGGTGTTAATTCAATCCGGAGGGACATTAGCATTGATGCATGGAATGTGATTATGAGATCAGTTTTTGAGAAAGGGAAAGAAATGTCCTAAAGGCTCTAAATGGGGGAGGATTGTTGGAGATTTAGAGCATGTAGGACATGTATCCAAGGCTTAGAAACTTGTTTAAGGCATAAACTAAGCATGAACATAACAACGGAACAAAACGGAAACAAAACGAAGCAAATTGGGCTTGCTCGACCTGTTGCTCGTTCGAGCAACATGGTGCTCGTTCGAGCACTTCTTTGCTCGTTCGAGCATGTGGTCCAGATCAAGTCAGAATGCTTCTGTTTGTTGTTTTGGCATTTGCTCGTTCGAGCACCTATAGTGCTCGTTCGAGCACTTAGAGAATTTCGCGTCAGAAAGTCTCTGGAAACTGTTTTGCATCATGCTCGTTCGAGCACCTTATGTGCTCGTTCGAGCACCTCTGAAACAGTGTGTTATTTCGTGAAGCTAAGCTATGCTTCGTGAAGACTTGTGTTGTTATGGACGAGTGTTTTACTTCACTAAAACACTCTATTTTGCCTGGTAACCACCAAGCATGGTTTGGATGAAGACATGTGACTCTTCACACTCTATAAATAGGTGTGGGCACATGCATATCAAATTACTCTTAACATTTGATAGAAATTCTGATTTCTATTGTTCTTTCTCTCATTTCTCTTGATTCATTGAGAAGAGTAATTAACTTCTCTTTTGTCTTTCTGATTTCATATTCTCTTATAAACTCTTTGTTGTTTAGATTAATCGGTGCGTACTCATCGGTTAATGTGATTGATTGTATCTCGTTGTGAATATCCATCATCATAACCCAAGTACCTTTGTGGGGGATATATCACAAAAGGAAAGTTTCCATACGCCTTCAATCTTATATCAAGATTTCCGGTGACCATTGTGTTGCAACTAATCTTCCTTACGGTGTTCATCTTGTTCGTGGTTCGTTGTTTGAAGAAGATTATTGCCATAAACACAAAGGCTTATATACATAGTATATTGTAGTAGTGTAGTGTAATTGTAATTTACAGCACTTTCCTTTTGTACATCTTATAACA
>JAAKBH010000816.1:0-98512 GCA_019776075.1 Amaranthus palmeri
AAAAAAGTTCATATTATTTACAAAAATGCCATCAAAATATGTACCCCTTTTAAGCATATATGTACACTATTTAGCAAATGTCTAATTATTTACAAAATTGCCACCCAAATATGTACTCTATTTGAGCTTTTATGTACCCCTGTTTTCAGTTTTCACCATTTTAATTGGTATTCACATGATCCAAAATATATATATATATATATATATATATATATATATATATATATATATATATATATATATATATATATATATATATATATATATATATATATATATATATATATATATATATATATATATATATATATATATATATATATATATATATATACTAATATGACTAATAATATACTAATAACTCAAATAAACTAATGATACACTAAATAATACCCTAATACGAGTAGTATTATACTAATACGACTAATTATAATATTAATACAACTAATTATGAATAGAATACTATACGACGACTGATTGTACATTAATACGACTAATAATGCACCAATACGATATGACTAATAATTATATACTAATCAAGTTAATAATAATACACTAATAGAACTAATAATACACCAAGTATTTAATTTCAATTCAATACCACTTCCTCGCCATTTTAATTAGCTTCTTTGTAATGATAATTTCGTAGTCTGTTTTCTTATTTACAAAAAAGTAATATGTGATTCTTGGAAGCTGAGAAATTGATTGAGCTGTGATGATGAGGAATTTAGAAGTTGATGGATGAGAATGAAGAATTGAACAAGTTTTATACCTTCAAGCTGAGGACTTATCACATTGCTAAAAAAGATAATGCACAAAATAGACATCAATAAATTGAACTCTCATTCAAAGTGTGTACAAATGAGACAGATTAGAATACATTCTTCTCAAATTATCTAACCTTGCCTGCACTTCATCGATCCCACTATCATCATTCCCTTGGCTTCCGCTTGTGCCACCTTGGTCTTAGCTGATCCAAATAACTAGATATGAAACAATGAAGCGATTAAATAATTAGAAAAAATTGAACAGCTATACAATAATTAACAATGATATCACTAAAGAATAACCACAACCAGCAAGCAGCAGTAAGTTGACGCTTACTAAGACAGGCGTCTACCCTGAAAACATCTAACTTGACTTTTCAAACTTCAAAAAGCAAAAGACATCCAACGCTCTTCCTTCTTTAGCTTCTACAACAAGAGTTGATGCATTTTCACTTTAATGCTTCTCTCCCAGATCTAGTTCTTCGCTTAAAATTTTGTTCTTCTGCTTCAATTCTTGAAGTACTTCTTTCTCTATCATATACATAAAATTCAGACGTATATTATATCAATTAAAGGAACGGCAATAGTGACTTGCTGCATATTGGAGATATTATCATGATCCATAAATTCTGCTATACACATTTGAAATGATGTGTATTTAAATTTCATCAATGATGTAAAGAGCTTAATGCTCTCAATTCTGGGTTAATTTTGTGGGTATTTTCATTAATTAATCAAAAGGAATACAGCATGTACAATATATATGGACTAAGCTACTATAATTACATGATTTGATTTGCCTAATTAAAGCCTAAGTAACGGCTAGTAATCAGCATAATATCCGCCCAAAATATTGTGTAATATTCTAACTATGGCAATGTAATATACTGGTTTATACTTTCCTTCACTCCCCCTCAAGTTGAGTCGTGGGATTCCACACGCCCAACTTGCTCAATGTATCATGAAACTGTTTCGTTCCCACGGCTTTAGTTAGAATATCTGCTAATTGTTGTTTGGACCGAACAAAGGGAATGTGAATGATGTTTCCTTCGAGTTTTTCTTTTATGAAATGACGATGGACTTTCACATGCTTAGTCCTGTCATGTTGAACCGGGTTTTCTGAAATACTAATGGCTGCTTGATTATCACAGTTCAATTCACAATTGCTTTCTAGTCGAAACCCAATTTCTGTTAGAAGCATCCGGATCCATAGCACCTCGGTTATTCCTTTTGCTATTCCTCTATACTCTACTTCTGCACTTGATAAGGCCACCACCTTTTGTTTCTTACTTTTCCAAGTCACAAGATTTCCACCTACAAGAGTAAAGTATCCTGATGTCGACTTCCTGTCGTCTCTGTCTCCAGCCCAGTCTGCATCTGTGTAGGCTTGAAGATCAAGATGGCCATTCTTCTTAAAGAATATACCTTTTCCTGGTGTTCCCTTTAGATATCTCAGAATTCTAAGGATGGCTTCCATATGTTGACTTTGGGGTTGATGCATAAACCTGCTCACTATACCAACCGCATAAGCAATATCAGGGCGAGTGTGAGAGAGATAGATGAGCTTACCCACGAGCTTTTGATATTGTTCACGGTTTGCTGCTTCTTCACCTTCGATGGTTCTTAATCCATGGTTCACGACTATCGGTGTATCAGCTGGTTTGCAATCTAGCATACATGTTTCTGCAAGAAGATCCAAAATGTATTTTTTCTGACATATGAAGATCCCTTGTTATGATCTCAAGACTTCTATACCAAGGAAGTATTTAAGTCTTCCGAGATCTTTCATTTCAAATTCTCCAAACAGCTTTCTTTTCAAGGACTGGATCTCTTCTCGGTCATTCCCTCTAATGATCATGTCATAAACATAAATAATAAGGCATGTTATTAGTTTACCTCTTCTTTTTAGGAACAAAGTATGATCAGAGTTACTCTGATGATAGCCAAACTTCTTCATTGCTAAGGTAAACCTGCCAAACCATGCTCGAGGGGATTGCTTTAGACCATACAGAGCCTTTCGAAGTCTACATCCTTCTCCTTTCCTGAAATTTTCTGAGAAACCGGGAGGAGCTTGCATGAAAACTTCCTCTTTAATTTCTCCATGTAGGAATGCGTTTTTAACATCGAACTGGAGTAAGGGCCAATCTTTTTTTGCGGCTATGGAGAACAGAATCCGAATGGTATCGATTTTTGCCACAGGCGAGAAAGTCTCTGACTAATCGATCCCATAAGTCTGTGTATATCCTTTTGCAACGAGCCGAGCTTTATATCTTTCAATTGTCCCATCACTCTTATATTTGATCGTGAAAACCCACTTGCATCCTACAACCTTTTTACCTTTAGGGATTATGCATTTTTCCCATAAACTGTTTTTCACCAAAGCTTCGATTTTGGTCTCCATGGCTTGTTTCCATTCTCTTGATTTTAATGCTTCATCCACTGTTTTCGGCACATGAGTAGAGTAAAGAGCCGTATTGAACGCCTTTCCAGACTGTGACAAATTTCCCTGTTCATCTGGCCCAATAGGATATCTGGACCTTTGAGCCTCATAATCAGGATCATACCTCTTAGGAGGAATCCCCCTTGTACTCCTTGGTGGGAGTTTGTACTTGGGTGATTCAACCAAAGGTGTATAATCATTATCATAACTTTCAACCTGTATGGACTCATCAACAACATTTTCAATCTCAATAATATCATCAGAGGGATTAGGATTTACCTCATGTGGATCGCTAGACAGGGTTGGTTGTGGTATTATTGGTTGTACATTTGTATTTGTGGCAGTCTCTGTAGCTGTATCATCTTGCTCAATTCGACCTGTGTTAACTGTGAGCCAACTTAGATCGTCACTAATAGTCTTCTCCCCCCTGACATCTAAGGTGGTAGTAATAGGTTTCCTCATGAAAGTCACAATCAAGGGTAACATACATGTGTTTAGAAATAGGGTCAAAGAAGCGATAACCCTTTTGATTTACCCCGTAACCAACAAAAACACATTTAATAGCGCGGGGTTCTAATTTAGTCCTGTTTTGTTTAGGAAGATGCACATAAACAATGCAACCAAACACTTTTGGAGTAAGAGAGTGAACAGACAAAGATTGAGTATGGGATAACATAGCATCAAGAGGGGTTTTATATTCAAGGCTCCTTGTTGGAAGACGATTAGTGAGATTATTAGCTGTTGCAATGGCTTCTGGCCAATTTCGTTGGGACAAATGATTGAATCATGATAGAGCGGGCTATGTTTAAGAGTGTCCTATTTTTCCGTTCTGCAATACCATTTTGTTGAGGAGTATTAGGACACGATGTTTGGTGTATAAGCCCATTTTTAGACATAAAATTATGCATCCGGTATTAACATATTCGCCACCATTATCCGATCTTAAAATACGAATTTGTTTCTGGAATTGAGTGAGAATCATTTTATAAAATTTAACAAAAACATCAAAGACCTCCGATTTTTGTTTAATAAAATAAACTCAACTCAATCTAGTGCAATCATCAATAAATAGCACGTAATAAGAAAAAACAGAAGCACCTCCATCAGGAGCTGGCCCCCAAACATCAGAATGTATAACCATAAAAGGTTCACTAGCACGACTCAAACTAGGATAATACGATTTTTTATGACTCTTCACCAAAATACAGGACTCACAATTAAAAACTAACTTAGAACCTCATAAAGAAGGAAAAAGATGTTCTAGGTAACCTAGGGAGGGGTGACCAAGACGACGGTGCCAAGTCCACAGTTGGTGTTCCACAGATCCGCGAACAAGTGCCACACAGCCTTTTAGAGACGCCTCTGCTACATAGTACAGACCTTTTTCCTCAATACCACGCCCAATCATATTCCCTGTCTGCAGATCCTGTATAATGCACGAAGAAGAGTCCATAAGAATATTGCAATTCAAGTCTCGAGTTAGCTGACTAACCGAGAGTAACTTATGTGATAATTTTGGTACTAAGAGACAATTTTTAATGGTCACATTAGGAAGTAACTTGATTGTTCCCGTACCCGCAACCTTTATACATTCACCATTTGCAGTCTGGATTAAACGGTTTTCAACTTTTTCAAGAAAAATAAAATCAGATGGGTCATATGACATTGTGTGAGTGGCCCCACAATCTATAATCCACTTATTACCTTTTGCACATTTAAGTTTATTAAAATAAGACAACACAAGTTCATCATATGGGTGCATTTTCGTTTATTAAAGCAAGACAAAACAGAAATATCACATGAGTCATGAGAAGGGGTGCATTTTCGGTCATTAAAGCAAGACAAAACAAAATCATCACATGGGTCATGAGAACATTCTAGAACATAGGTTCCCTTTAAAAGGGAAACCCTAAGGGAGTAAGAGGAGAGAGAAGGCACAATTTGTGCCGTGTTACCTCCTTCCTGTTGCTTTCCTTTTGAGTTACCTTCATCTTCTTGCTTTGAGTGAGAAAAAGTACCATTGTCATACCTGCTGCCTCCTGTATCATACCTGCTGCCATGAGTGGTTCTCCTTTCTGATTCGAAACTTAGGTGAGCTTGAGGTCCAAATTTTTTCCGGCCATCTCCCCTTTTGTTGTCAGATCTGCCGGCCTCTTTTTCCCGGCGTGATTGATGCTCTTCCCACCAATCTGGAAACCCTATAAGTTTGAAGCATCTCTCTTTTGTATGCTTACTTCCACCACAATGGGTACAGTAAAGGTGAGATCTGTCCTCTTCTTCTCGACGGATTTGGTCCCTGTTTGGTCTGATTTTTGAGATATATCCTCCACCTGAGGGTTGATTATGACCCGGTGAAGGCTTGTGTTCTGTTGTTGCTGTTTTTGTGATGAGTCCTCCACCGATTCCTGAGGGTTCTATGCCCGATGATGGGTTCCCTGTTAAGATCTCTCTTCTTGAGATCTCTCTCCTGATATAGGCATAAGCTTCCTCTACTGTTGGTAGAGGAATTTTGTTGAGAATTTCTTAGCGGTCCTTATCAAAAGTCTCATTTATTCCTGAGAGAAATTTGTATAGCTTATTTCTCTGTGATATTTCGGTGTAAATGGTAATATCTTCTGGGCACTTCATTGGGTTAGGAACCCTTCTGTCAATCTCTTTCCACAAAGAGACCAAGTTTTGGTAGTATGTCTCTATGGATTCACTGTTTTGCTTCATTGTGTTTGCTCTCATGGTTAGGTCATAGACCTGGAGTTCATCCTATCCACTGCTGTAAAGTGTTTCAATTCCTTTCCACAATTCTCGTGCCGTGGGGTAGTCTAGGAAGTTGTTGACCAGATCGACCTCAATATTCTCAAGAATCCATTATACAACTGTTGCATCATGTTGGGACCAGACTATGTAGCCTGGGTCGTTTGGATGTGGTGAGGAGGCAATGATGTGTTTGAGCTTGCCCCGCTCACTTATGGCCAGATACATAAGTTTGGCCCATCTTGTGTAGTTGTGATGATTGAGTTTAATGTTGAGGTTGATATTTTGGTTCGACCCTCCTTCGTGGCCGGGTTTGTTTGAGGTTAGGTTTTGGATGATTTGTAGTAATTGGTTCATGGTGACTGGATTTTCAGTCACTTCAAGAGATTGCTTTGGTTCATCGGCATCCGACATGGTTAAAGGTAAGTTTCATGGTAGATGATGAGGCTAGACACGGTTTCGGTCCCTTGAACCAACCGTAAGCTCTGATACCATAAAGAGCTTAATGCTCTCAATTCTGGGTTAATTTTGTGGGTATTTTCATTAATTAATCAAAAGGAATACAACATGTACAATATATATGGACTAAGCTACTATAATTACATGAATTGATTTACCTAATTAAAGCCTAAGTAACGGCTAGTAATCAGCATAATATTCGCCCAAAATATTGTGTAATATTCTAACTATGGCAATGTAATATACTGGTTTATAGTTTCCTTCATGATGTACTGCAGGATCGCTCTTTGTTTGGCCGACAATGCACATGCGTTCTTTTAGCGTGTTTGTTATTTCAGTAGCTCCATATGATTCTAAAAGGATTTTCTCAATTGCTTAATTCTCTCTTTGACATTAACTGCAGAAATTTCAAGAGATTTTCACAATACAATGTAGAACACTATTACAAATAAAATAACCCCTCATGTACTGAACTATATTGTACTTCGGCATATTAATGTTCGGCAAATGTTTACATACATCATACCTAATTCTTCATCTCACTTTAGCATTATGAACTCTCGAGCGTCGACAGTGACTCTATTTGTTCATTATCTGAAACTCTCAATTCTAGTCTGAATTACGTCATCAAACTTTCTTTATCCTCAAGCATGTGTAGTAAAATGATTCAATGAATTTTGCATTTACAATATTGATTTGTTGTGCAATCAAATGAATAGAGTTCAAAGAAAGTTGCAAAGTGATCTTTATCCTCAAGAATGTCGCTGGAGTGCTTACGATAGCACAAGAAATTAATTACATCATGTGATTCTTTATCCTCAAGCACGAGTAATAATTAAAGTGAATGGAACATTGCCTTATAAGCATGTTACAATAACTAACAGAATTTTCCCTGAAATAGATCTTATATGCAAAGTATACAATCAACCTCTAATCCGAAGTCCATACAACAAGATCATGTTGCCATTTTTATAAGCAAAGTATACAATGCCCCTTCTTAAAAGGCAAAAGGCATAAGAAAATAATTGCACTATTGCAACAATGCCGTTTAAGCATGTTAAAATAACTGATAGAATTTTCCATAAAATAAATATAATAAGCAAAGTATACAATCAACCTCTAATCTCAAGTCCATAGAATATGATCATGTTGCCATTCTTATAAGCAAAGTATATAATGCTCCTTCTTAAAAGGCAAAAGGCTAAATAATATAACTACATTATTGGAACAATGCCGTTTAAACATCTTATAATAACTAACAGAATTTTCCCTAAAATAAACCTTTTAAGCAAAGTAAACAATCAACCTTTAATCTGAAGTCCATACAACAACATCATGTTGCCATTCTTATATGCAAATTATACAATTCTCCTTCTTAAGAGGCAAAAGGCACAAGCAAATAATTGCACTTTTGGAACAATGCCTTTTTAAGCGTATTATAATAACTAATTAGTCCATACTAACAGAAATTTTCCTGAAATAAATCATATAAGAAAAGATTACAAACAAACTGTAATCTTAAGTCAATACAATAGGATCATGTTGCCATTCTAATAAGCAAAGTATACAATGCCCCTTCTTAAAAGGCAAAAGGCAAAAGAAAATAATTGCACTATTGGAAAAATGCCTTTTAAGCACGTAACAATAACTAACAAAATTTTCCCTGAAATAAATCTTGTAAGCAAAGTATATAATCAACCTCGAATCTGATGTCCATACAATAGGATCATGTTGCCATTCTTATAAGCAAAGTATACAATGCCCCTTTTTATAAGGTGAAAGGCAAAAAAAAAAAAATAATTGCACTATTGGAACAATGCCTTTTAAGCATGTCACATACAAAATTATCAATAGAACAATGCCCCTTATGTTGGCGATACTAATTATTGCTTATCACATCATAACCCCGGTCAAATAAGTTATGGTTTGTCCTTATTCTATTTATGTCTACTCTCATAAATAGACATAAAATGAATTAGTTTGAGGAGTGTTTCTACTAAGAAACGATCGATTTTATAAAAAGATTTTAGGTAGGAAGTCTCTTTATCATGTAGATGAATGATGTATTTATAGAAATATTATGGAGGTAGTTACCTGATTAATTCATGGTGATCATGGTTGTGTAAGTGGGGCTAACAAGTGGTTACTTTAGGAGTAATGGGTAGTATCGAAGGTGGTAGTTTATGCATTGACTTATGTATTGACTTTTACCTTTGACTAGGGGTATATTCGATATTGTAGGTATACGAGATAAGTCATCGAAACAAGGTTTCCGTAATGATCCTGCTAAACGGGTCGTAAATACCGTAAAAATACCGTAATGTTTCGCAATGATCCTGCAGAAACAAGGAGAAAATACCACCTACTAAACGGGTCGTAAATACCGTAAAAATATAATGTAATTTTCTTGCCATTCTTATAAACAATTAAATTATTTGACATTCATGACCAAATTAATATATTCCATCTCTCGTTTACTCAATTAATTGAATATCAAATTGTGTAAAATCAATATGATTCGGAGACAGAATGATTATATTAATAGTGTATTTTGACGGTTTTACGGTGATACCATTTTAATTGGCTTCGCCCAATGTATATTTATTTTTAGGAAAAATTACCTAGAATAATCCAAACTATTCATGATTTTCCTACAATAATCCCACCTATTGATTAACCATGAATAATCCCAACTTTGAGGGGTATTTTCCTAGAGTAAGCTTGGGTAACCCGATGACCTGCTTTAATAGGTAATTCACCAAAAAAATAAATTAAATATTAATTTAAAATTAGAAAATATTTTTGAAAATTTACATAAAAAATTCTAAAAAATAAAAAAAAATCATAAATTTTTTTTGAACATTTTTTTAACATTTTTTTGACATTTTTTTTAAATTTATCTTTTTTTTAAAAAAATAAAACTTACTATAGCAAGTCATCCGATCACCGGGTTTACTCTAGGAAAATGTCCCTCAAAGTTGGGATTATTCATGGTTAATCAATAGTTGGGATTATTGTAGGAAAATCGTGAATAAACATGTTGACCATTATATTATTAACAAGTAACTAGCCATCTCTACCATCAGAGTGACCCCCAACACACCTTCATAGACATCTTAAATCTAACTTCCACCTTAACCAACATCAGAATTTAACTAAGACCACAACCTTTTTGCATATAAAATTAACTCCAATTAGGGTAATAGTTATAAACATTATACGGCCCGTTTGGTAGGTGGTAATAAACCATGGTAATGGGAATGAAAAATTAGTGTAATTTGGGTTGAAAAATCTCTTGGCTACCTTAATTGCCATGTTTGACAACCTCCAATCATCTCATTTCATTTTTTTTTGTGATCAAAGTTTCATTACCATGGGAATGACATAAAAGTTTTGATGAAATTTTACACTATAAATCATTCCCATTACCACCATTTAATACTACTAACCAAACAGACCGATAAGGTAATAGCAATCACTATAATTTGTACAATAACACACTTTGAAACAATTATATTAAATTACAAATGATCAACTCTAATATAATAATTATACTGAAGATGCACATATAAAATCACTGTTATTGAAATTTTATCAAATAATCTGTACAATTTTCATTAGGGAGAACCCCCTTTATATATCTAAGAGGATAAACAAGAAAATGAAAGAGTATACACTAGGTTGTACTAACAAACTCCCTAACAACCTTAATATACAATAATAAACTTTATGACGTAGCTTAAACATTATAGCTAACAATTAACAGCTAATGTATACAAGACACTTAAACAGAATAGTAAAGCTAGATTACTTGTTGGTGTTGTTGCTGCCTATTGTATAAGCCTTCTGAACTGGGTGCTCTTGTGCCTGCATTAGATGTGTAATGATGAATAGTAAGAGGTTGCAACCTTGAGCTTATAATCAACCATCACATACACTTTTCCATGACGGCAGAAACAATCAACATATTAAGTCAAAAACCTAACTCAACAAAATTCATCAAAAAGCAAGAAAGCTAAGTAAATCTATTAAATTACTAAACTAAAAAGGATTAGAGTAAAGTCCAATTTGTGAATATGGATTCCTTTGAAATAGACCTAGACAATTAAATAGACAAACTACATACAACTAAAAACAACACAACAAATACAACCCAACTTGTGTCAACACACTAAGGACTCCCACAACATATGTCCAAGCAAAACACTCACTTACACTCACATCACGACATGTGTCCATACAACAAACATTTCCACAACATGTGTACAAACAAAGCACTCAGTCACATGTAAACACACTAACATACATGCAAAATAAATCTACTTGCAATAAATCCAATGACATATGTACTACCTTATGCACAACACAAGGACACACACCCATCATCCATGTAAAAAACAAGAAAATAAACTACACTACATGCAATCACTCACAATGTGATAGTGTAGAGTGTAAGCAAGTTACCATTCACGAATGATTACTTCCTTAGCCACATTTTATTTATAATGGATAATGGACAAGTTCTGTAATCCTTTAAATAACACCATGTTTAAAGGTTGGATGATTTAGACTCAAATAAGCTAAAGATTTCTTTGAATGTTCTATTAAGGAATTTTGATAAATATAATTGGACGTAGGGCTCTTATTATATGGGGTAAAATTTACCACATATCTCTTATTCTCTCTCTACAAAAGTACAAATATAAATTATTCGTTACTTTTCGTCATCTACGCCCTATTTTCAAGCGTGATATTTTATTACTGATGATGATTAAATTGGACGCAATCACAGGCTGGAACCAGGCAGCGAACAATCACTAATAAAAAGACAATATACTGACTAAAACACACCGACTAACCCCAAACAGTCGGAAAATTCTGACTCTTTTACCGACATACAAGCGTTAGTTGGAATTTCAGACTAAAATGCTATTGAATTTGTTTTTAGTCGGATTTTGAATTAGAAAAAAAATTACTATTATTTATTTTTCGACTAATTTTCGACAAACGAAATTTTAGCCGGTAAATTCACCGACCATTTTCGGACATAAATTTAGTCCAAATTTAATGGGTAAAAGTTTTGTCTAGATATGCGTATGTTATTTTGATAAGTGATGTCCACCGTTTGCTAGTTATATTCACCAATTCATTTATTTGGATAAGTGATGCCTACAATTTGCTAGTTATATATTCACCAATAATATGTGAAGTGAACCCACTGTATCCTCTGTTTTAGTTTTTTTTTTTTTTTTTGCTTTTTTTCAAATTTTCTCTACAAATAAAATTATACTCCCTCCTATTCACCACAAGTGTCCCATTTGCTTTATGCACTCTATCTAATGCACTTATTTAATCCTTAATATCTCTAATTGTGCATAATTAAAAATTATGAAAAGTTGATATAAATAATCCTTGTATTAAGACGAATCAAACAAGATCCTACTTGATTAATATTAAAATACAAATTAAGCGCAAGAGATGACCAGTGCCCAAAAAGTAAATGGGACACTTGTGGAGAATAGGAGGGAGTATATTATTGTTGATTATTAATTATTTCTTATTTTGTTCAACTAATACAACATTACTTCGACTAATAATATATAATATTTCCTCACTTCCTTTTTGTTTTTCCACCTTATGTTTGTCCACTTTAAGAGAAAAAAAGTTTAAATTTAATTTTTGAAGTATATATTCAAGATAAAATATATTCATGTGAGTTCTCGTTAGATTTATCTTAACGTAATTTTTTTTAATATATGATTTTTATAATTCTTTATGATGCATACTTAGAGATATTAAGGATTAATTTGATAAAAAATGTGTGCAAAAAGGTAAAATGGACAAACAAAAAAGAACGGAGGAAGTATTACGACTTATTAAAAAAAAATAAAAATATATGTTTATAAAACTATTATTATACTATTGAGTAAATGAATAAACACACAATAAAATTATAAATGTAATATAGACTATGACTAATAATTAATGTGCTCAATTTAGAGTACATTTATATCCCCACTTTGCACTAGTGGAAAAAAGCTTATTGGCTGCGGCTTATTGGCTGCGGTTATAGTGTATACGCAGCCAATATGCAAAATTTTAGAAAAAAAATTACAATAGGCTGTGGTTTTTCTCTAAGTCCGCAGCCAAAAATTAAAATAAGTCATGAGCTGCGGTTTATCACTATGTCCACAGCCTATTCTAGCCCAAAACATAGCACAACCAATTGCAAACCCTAATAAGTCCTGGGCGGGCGCCGTTTTTAATAAACTCCTTCAAAAAACCCTACCTTCATTTATCTCTCTCTTCAAACCCACCCAAACCCTAGCTAATACATGCAATGCGCCGTTTCTCTATCTTCATTCTTCAAGAATAGCTTTCTCTTTTCATTCTTCAAGAATAGCTTTCCTTCTTCCTTCCTTTTTCCTTCTCCTCTAGATTTCTTCAACCCATTGATTTTGTTTTCTTCAATTTCGTTTTCTTCAAACCAGAAATTTCTTCAGCAAATATAACCCTAAAAATCAAGGGAAATTGCAGAATTCAGGCATGGATTTCGTTTTCTTCGATTGCAGAAATTTCTTCAGCAAATGTTCTTGGATTGCAGAAATTTCGTTGTAATTTTCGTTTTTTTCGTTCTTCATTTTGTTGTAATTTTCGTTTTTTTTCGTTTTTTTTCGTTGTAATTTTGTTCTTGGATTGCAGAAATTTCGAAGGTTGTAATTTCGTTGTAATGTTCTTGAATTTACGCATGGATTTTGTTGTAATTTTCGTTTTTTTTCATTTTTTTCGTTCTTCATTTTGTTCAGATTTAAGTTTTTGAGATTTAAGTTACTTAGATTTCGTTTTTTTTGTTGAAATTTCTGGGTCTTGATGTTCTTTTGATGTTCGTTTGATGTTCCGTGGGTTCGTTTGATGTTTGTTTGAAATTTCTAGGTTCGTTTTTGATGTTCTTCATGTTGTTTGATGTCCTTTTTCCGAATTCGTTTTAGAATTCTGAAAAAAAAATTTTATTTTGAGAAAAGACTAAAGGGCTGCGGTTTTTGTCCATGTCCGCAGCCCCTTACCTTATTTTTGGCTGCGTATTTTGACCGCAGCCATTATCTAATATTTCTTGCTGCTACAATAATGGCTGGGGGTAGAAATACGCAGCCCATAGTGGCTAAAAAAACAGCAGCAAATAAGGTTTTTTCCACTAGTGTTAGTGTCGAATCTTGTCGTTTCTCGTTGATTTGGTATGCTTTGCACTCGATTTTAACTTGCTCATGTCTCCGCCGTGTTTTGAGGTTATTCCGGGTGTTTTAGGAGGTTTTGAGGTGAAACGAATCGAGTTCGAGGCTTAGACATCAAAGTCGAAGAAGAGGCACGTGTTTCGAAGCATTTTCGAACGTCCCGAGTCATTCCCAAAAGCTTCATAAAGGCCGAAAGTTGTTTGATGCTCCGTTGAAGTCAAAAACAGGCAAAAGCACAAGCATTCGCCCGAACCCCTATTGCGTTCGGTCGAATGGATAGGCACACACCCAATGGAGAACTTCAAAGCTACTGTTTTACCCGAATTTGCCTTCATTCGGTCGAACCAAGTTAGATTCGGTCGAATGCACATGAAGCTTCGGTCGAATCCTTAAGCTGCTCCATAGTCAAGATTTCAATGCATTCTGGAAATACCGAATTGAAGCTTATACGGTCGAATGGGCTGGCATTTGGTCGAATCTCCATTAGGTTCGGTCGAATGGCTTCTAAAATCTGCGATCTGCTTTTCTTCACAAGCTTATTGCACGTAGGCTTTTAGGGCTTTTATTTCCCCACCTGGTATAGCTTATATAAAGGCTTTATTCTGAATGAAACACTCATGCCTACTTTGAGAGAAACCCTCTCATCTTAGAACATCAAATTATTGCTTTCATTCCTTTCATTTATGCCCTAGATTAGATTTATTGCTTTCCATTTCATTCAAGCTTTGTATCTTTACTTTTCATCTTCAAGTTTATGTAAGTTTACTTCAATCCTTTTATTGCTTCCCTTCTTCGCTTATCTTTCATTTATGTCATTTATTGCTTCCTTACTTCTTGCTTTGATTATTGCTTTGTTTTATGTTAATTTGCCTTTCATTCTTGGTCTTGTTCTTCCTATTGCTTTATAGAGTAGTTGATAGATAGTTGTATTGCTTTGTTCTTGCTTATTATTAGTCTTCATCTTGCCCTAATGCTTGTTTCCATGTCTTCCTTCATTATCTTTGTTATAGTTCGTTTTAATATGCTAGGGTAGTTCGTTTAGAGGTTTTGGTTTGGTGAAACCCTATATTTGGTGAATGTTGTTCATATGCAAGATTAAGGTTGAGGTTTGTTTTTGATTGTTTGATTGATATTCGATGCGAATCTTGTCCTGCCACTCTTGATAAGACATAGGGCGATTATGGGTTGTTCGCATGGCTATATCTATCTAGAGTGTCTCGATCGACCTACGTTCGATCCCCTTTGACCTAGCTTTCCATGAGAACGTAGAGCCAACCTAGGGTGGATCCTCACCATCCCCGTTTGTTTCTTATTGGTTATCGTTATTCCTTTATTGCTTTCATAGCTTAGTTTAAACACCCTTTATTCACACCATTTACCTTCTCTACACCTAGCCCTTAATCTTGCTTAGTCATGTCCTTGTGGTTCGATCCCCCAACTTACCGCTATACTAGTTAAGTAGTTATAGTTGTAATAGGGTGTTATAAGTATTGTTTATATAGCCTTGCTTCTTAGCGTTTAACGACATGCTAGAAACCGGTTATCAATAATACACTAATACGAGTGATAATACATTACCACTAATAATATACAAAACCTAAATATCACTAATTATATACATACTAATCATCATCATCATCATCATACCTAGTGTTCCCGCACATAGATACTCTATGGTCAGGGTCCGGGGAAGGAAGGTCGACGACGTCTCATACCCAGAAGGAGAGGGCGCTCATAAGAGTCCTTTGGCTCTAAAATAGTTCTCAAGGATAGGACCTGCAAATATCTGAAACCTGCATCTTACACTCACATTAGCCAAGCATAGGGATCATTTAAAAAGGATAAATGTTATAGGTAGAAGAGGCAGTGAATAAAGATGACAAAAGACACAGAACAGTAACAAACAAGCCTAGTAATTTAGGACGTGAATAAGGCGCCGCCATGTGGCTCTATCCCTGGTCAGGTCCTTAGATAGGTGTAGTTCGAGCAGGTCGCTGTTAATCTGCTCCTCCCACGTCCTCTTAGGTCTTCCCCGGCTTCTCTTGCCCTCCACTATGATGCGTTCAACCCTTCTCACTAGGGCGTCATGGGTGCTTCTCTACACATGCCCAAACCATCTGAGCCTGTTCTCCCGCATCTTTGCAGAGAGAGGTGCAACCCCTAACTTCTCCCTAACCTCCTGATTTCTAATTTTGTCCATCATTGTCTTACCACACATCCAACTCAGCATGCGCATCTCTGTTACTTCCATTCTCTGCTCGAAAGCCTTCTTTACAGGCCAGCACTCTGTTCCGTACAACAAAGTCGGCCTAATCGCAACGCGGTAGAATTTCCCTTTTAGTCTACTAGGAAATCTTTTATCACAAAGCACCCCAGTCACTACTCTCCATTTGAGCCAACCTGTCTGTATACGGTTAGTAATGTTGAATTACTGAACCCAGATATTTGAACTTCGACGAGCATGCAACAGCTTCTCCCCTAATGGACACCTCAGGCTCCCCTATCGATTCTGTCCCACTAAAGTTACATCGCATATATTCAGTCTTCGAGCGACTTATGCACATACCCTTACCCTCCAAGGCTTCCTTCCATTCTTCTAATTTACTATTAGCCTCCTCCTTAGTTTCTACGGCCAAGACTATATCATCGGCGAAAAGCATACACCATGGTACGGTTTCCCAGATGGATTTTGAGATTTCATCCATAATCACCGCAAAGAGGAAAGGACTAAGTGATGATCCCTGATGTAGGCCCACTCTAATACTGAAAGACTCTGTTAGACACACCGGTGTCTGAATGTTGGTCGACACTCCAGCATACATATCCTGTATGACCTCAATATATCTTGATGAAATACCTCTTTTCTTGAGGCTATCCCAAACGATGTTTCGTGGTATGCTATCATATGCTTTCTCCAGGTCGATGAACACGAGATGCAAATCCTTCTTTCGCTCCCGATACTTTTCCATCAATCTCCTCAAAATATGAATCTCCTCAGTAGTTGATCTCCCCGACATGAAACAAAACTGGTTCTCCCTAATCACTGTCTCCCGTCTAACTCTTTGATGTGCTCGATTTAGAGCACATTTATCTCCTCATTTTAGTATCGATTCTCGCGTTTTATATTGGCTTTTTGCATACTTTACGCATGATTTACCTTGATCTTGTCTCCATGGTGCTTTAAGGTGTTTTTAGGTGTTTTCAGGAGATTTTGAGGTGTTTTCGTTGCGTACGAGATTTTGACACTTCAATCGAAGATAATACACACGTTTTGAGGCATTCCCGAGCATTTCGAGTCATATCCCAAGCCCTCGCGGAAGCCGAAAGTCATTTGGTGCTTGTTTGGAGTTGGAAGAAAAGAAGAATGGCCAAAACTCAACCATTCGGTCAAAGCTGCCCATCAATTCGGGCGAATGGAACTTAATACCTCAACATCCAGCTCGCAGCAACCCAATTCGGGCGAATTTGGCCCACATTCGGGCGAACAGAAGGGCATTCGGGCGAATGCCAATAACCATTCGGGCGAATGGAATCAAAATTTGGCCTACAAGTTCTCAAAGTCTCTGGAAACCCCGAATGGACCTCATTCAGGCGAATGAGGTTCCATTCGGGCGAATGGCACTCCTATTCGGTCGAATGGGCTGAAAAATCTGCGAAATGTTTTTCTCTTCGAAGCTTGCCACGTACGATTCTTTTAGGGTTATTCCTCTCATCTTGTACAGCCTATATAAAGGCCTTAATCTGAATGTTTAGGGCATGACTTGAGAGGGAGTAACCCTCCCACTCTTGTTCATCATCTTTATTGCTTTTCTCTTAAGATTTTGCCCTAGAGTAAATTTCTTGCTATCCTTTACTTTTGTTCTTCTTCATTTATGTAAGTTCCTTTCATTTATTGCTTTTCTAACTTTATGCTTTCTTTATTGCTTTCATTTATGCTTTGTTTAATGCTTTCATTTATTGCTTTTGTAGTGTAGACTTTATTGCTTTCATGTTCTTCCTTCCATTTAATGTTTTTATGTCTTTTGTTTCTTTAATGCTTTCTAGAATAGATTTATTGCTTTCCTTTCTTCTTGCTTTTACTTTTCACATGTTAGAGTAGATTTTAGGGTTTTGGGTTAGAGAAACCTTAGGGCTTTGGTCTTGTGTTTAATGTTTAGGAAGATGGTTGAGCTTGATGTTGGTTTGATTGATTGATATTCGATACATATCTTGTGCTGCCACTCCCTTGTGAGACATAGGGCGATTATGGGTCGTTCGTATTGACTATAGGTCATCAACTTCCCCATGCTATCTAGAGTGTCTCGATTGACCTTCGTTCGATCTCCCTCGACCTAACCTATCTCTATCTCCAATAGACCTACCTAGGGTGGACCTAACCTAAGCCTGCTTTCTTTTATTGTTTGTTTTTGTCATTAGTTTAGTTCACCCATCCTTCAACCTACACACCATCAACCTTTCCACACCAACTCTTTAGTCTAGCACCCCTTGACCTTGTGGTTAGATCCCCAACTTACTTCTGTACTCGCTATAGTTGTATTTAGGGTGTTTATAAATGTGTTTGATTAGCTTAGGTTCTTAGCGTATAACGACGCGTTAAAAACCGGTTATCAAAATGGCGCTGTTGCCGGGGACAAGGCGTTTGTTTAGATTTTAGTTTTGCTGTGTTTTGTGAATAGTTCTTGTTTTTGTTATTTTTGTTTTTCCCTTCATGGATTGCAACATTTATCAACTCAAGCATGAATCTTTTTGGAGTTTCTTTCTTAGATATGAGATGTTCTTCCTCCGCTTGTGTAATGTTGAAAGGTGGCAAATTTGTCATCATCTTTACGGAGGATTGAATAGTGAGACTAGGTAACTCGTAGATGAGTATCACGATGACATGTTTCTTGACCAAACCCCTAAGATTTGTTTGGACTTCTTCAAAGGTATGGCCAAGCATTTCTATAGGAAGGAGTACCCTTATCTCCTTCTCCTTTAGATTCCACTGGCCTACCCTTCTAGCGGCCCTTGGGTTGAAGAGGGGACCGAATTGGAGAGAACGTGGAGTGTTAATACCTTTAGAAGGGTTTTTGAGGCTAGACTAGAGTCCCATTACCGTGACCTAGACTCCCCTCACCCTATCATTAGCTCCTCTCCTCCTCTAGATGGTCAATGTTCTTGTGTTGATGCACCATTCACCGATGAGGTTCATGATGAGGTCCCTTGCGCACCTCAATATGACACACCCCTCACATATGTGCACGATCATCTAGCTAGTGGAACCGATGACCTAGAGGTAGACTTGCCCGTTAATGAGGAGTCTCAAGTGCATACCCTTGTTGTGCCTTCTGTTGAGTCTCATCTTACACCTCTTTGTCTTGAGAAGCTCCCGGTCGTTCATGTTCATGCTTGCTTTGATGCTTGTGTTGCTATGCCTCTTGCTTTCCTCCCCCCTCCCTCCGTTCATCCTTCCCCCGACTTTTCATCATGTTATGGAAAGTCGGTTTTTGTTGTGTTTCTTCTTTCCCCCTTTCTTCTCTCCCTCTTTCACTCCCCAACCTCAGCTGTTGTGGGAAGTGAATTTGACAAACTCCTTCGAAGTTTGACTCGCTACCCCGTAGTGAGTCGGGTTTAGCAAGAGACCTAAAAGAAGCGCTTGTTGGGAGGCAACCCAACTGTAGATATTGTTTTTCTTTCCTTTTTGTTTTTCATTCATTGCATTGCATCTTTGCTAGTCATTGCTCACGTTTGGTTTGTAGTGTTGTTTGTTGGTATTTGCAGACTTAAACGACTTTTAGAATTGACCCTCCACAAGTTTTTCTTGTGTTTTATTCGACGATTTTGAGAGGGTCAATGCTAACGGTCCCGCAAGGGTGAGTATGAGAAAGAAGGCTCAAAAGTGCGTGTGAGCCAAACATGAAGACTATAGCTTCACCCTAGCTTGGGGGAGGCGATTGCTCAAGCTTTGTGCTTCATGCCTCCACTTTTCTCAAGGAGCGGAGAGTTATTAGACCACTTCGTGGTGGTGATGGTAATGCTAGGAGTGATAGCCCTCCTAGCTTAGGTATGACCTTCTTCTCTCCTCTTTAGTGGCTAGCTTATGTTTGTCTTGGGTGTTTCGACAATCTTGTTGACCATCGTTCTTAATGTTTCATATTTCTTCTCTCCTTCTTTGCTAGAGGCTAGCAAAGCTTTAGCTTGGAGGTGGGATGGTCAACTTCATTGTCGCTCCACTCATTTGTTTGTGCATTTAGTTTCATATAGCTATAGTTTAGTTCATTACATGCATCATTTTGTATATTTTTCACATATTCATCTTGCATTCATACATAGTGTATATATTGCACATTCATGTTTAGTTTTCAATAAGATGGTTGAGTTGTGAAACTAGCATGCTTGCTTCTGGTGCGTACTTCTATGGTCTTACCTTATGCAAACTCGTATTTCCTTAGCCCTGTGCATGTTTTGGGACCTAAAGTCTGACCTATTTTCCACATAGCTTGGGGGAATTGGGGTTTGCTTGGTTGGTGGCTTGGATGACTACCTTTAGACGCGCATTTCGACTAGTTTGTGAGGATTGAACCTTCTTGGACTCCTTGCGAGATCCATTCATTTTTGTGTGCTAGTTAGGGGATCTAAGTATTGTGTCGGTTCTTCTTCAGTATAGTCGGCTTTTCTTGAGACCAGGGATGATAACACGTTCGCTAGAATTTAACTACATAGCCAAATAGCCTACCTTGAACGCAATTGACTTTAGGATAAGCCAAGTTTTTGCCTTTTCCTTTTCTTTTGTAACCGCATTATTTAGCCTCCACATGAGCCAAATTGTTCCCTCTTCTTACGTAGAGGATAGCTTAGTGATGGTGGGGTTTGTTGTGTGTTACAGTGATTTGTGGGTTATTGGTTATGTTGTTGGTTGTTGGTTTCATATGACTCTACTCATTTCTTATCCAGCTCATATTATTTCTCTCCTTTTTCCTCCCATGCTTTCATTGTTATTATTCATACACATTCTATGTTTTGAGGAGACCTCTCTCTTGTTTTTCATTGAGTTTTTATACACATACATATTCATGTGAGTGAGAAGGTCTATATTCATTTTGGGAGATGAGCTTGGAGACACCTGTTTTTATGAGATTTCATATTTTTGATAGTGTTTGATGATAGAGATCATTGTGCGTATTTGAGATTATTGGGTTATTGATGGTTGTGGATATAGTTTTCATTGGTTTATTATGAGATGTTTGTGGGTGTTTTGTTTAGGGTCACTTGCTATCCTCTACTTAGCTCCACATCCCCAAATGTATCCCACCTTAACCCTAAGCCAACGTTACAACCCTTTGTGCTAACCTGTTCGACTTGGTCCGTTGAGTTTGTTCTGTGCTGGAGTAAGATAAGACACAATCCCCATGATTCTCCCCTATTAGGTGTTTGATTCCCGACTCATCTTTAGTCGGATGATTTTGAGCGAAACACGAACCAAAATCAAACACATGAGCGTAATTGCATATTTCTCACATCTTTTGAGAAATAACCCGGGGAGTGTAGACTTGTGACCTCTCTAGGTAGTGGGTGGCATAGCCTGTGATGTAGCTTGTCCTAGTGAGCTCGAGCTTGTGGAATTCGTCATTCTCTTCGGTATTGCGCTCTATTGAAACCATTGTACTTGCACGCCTATGGCTAGGGAAGAGTTTTGCTTGTACACAGCTCGCGTTGCTTTGATTTCCGCTCACCTTGCATTGCATCATGTTAGATTTTGCATTGTACTCCCTCCAATTCACCACTAAGTTCCCATATGTTTTTTGACACTATTCATATCTTACTCTTAATTAGTATTTTGTTATTAATCTATAAGTTAAAACATAGTCAAGTGGAATCTTGTTTGATTCATCTCAATGTAAGGATAATTTATATCAACTTTTCATAATTTTTAATTATGCACAATTAGAGATATTAACGATTGTATAAGTGCATTGGATTGAGTGCTAAAACAAATGAGACTTTAGTAGTGAATTGGAGGGAGTAGTTTTTAGTTGCATATAGTTTTCATCCTTGCATTTGCATTGCATATGATTTGTGGGTCTCCTTCTGAAAAACCCTCACGAGACCTTACTCGTCCTCTTTGGGAGACCTTGAGGTTTAAAGGGCTTGTCGTACGTGCTAAGTCCGACCGTCAATCCTACGACAGTGAGTTTTAGGTTTTATTGCTTTCGTAGTGTAGTTTTTCTTTTGTTAGTTAGTTTGTTTTTGGATGCCCGGTGCTTTCATGTTATCCTACCTAGTCTCTTTGCTAGGGACTAGCAAAGGTTAAGCTTGGGGGTGTTGATGTGCTCGATTTAGAGCACATTTATCTCCTCATTTTAGTATCGATTCTCGCGTTTTATATTGGCTTTTTGCATACTTTACGCATGATTTACCTTGATCTTGTCTCCATGGTGCTTTAAGGTGTTTTTAGGTGTTTTCAGGAGATTTTGAGGTGTTTTCGTTGCGTACGAGATTTCGACACTTCAATCGAAAATAAGACACACGTTTCGAGGCATTCGCGAACATTTCGAGTCATATCCCAAGCCCTCGCGGAAGCCGGAAGTCATTTGGTGCTTGTTTGGAGTTGGAAGAAAAGAGGAATGGCCAAAACTCAACCATTCGGTCAAAGCCGCCCATCAGTTCGGGCGAATGGAACTTAATACCTCAACATCCAGCTCGCAGCAACCCAATTCGGGCGAATTTGGCCCACATTCGGGCGAACAGAAGGGCATTCGGGCGAATGCCAATAACCATTCGGGCGAATGGAATCAAAATTTGGCCTACAAGTTCTCAAAGTCTCTAGAAACCCCGAATGGACCTCATTCGGGCGAATGAGGTTCCATTCGGGCGAATGGCACTCCTATTCGGTCGAATGGGCTGAAAAATCTGCGAAATGTTTTTCTCTTCGAAGCTTGCCACGTACGATTCTTTTAGGGTTATTCCTCCCATCTTGTACAGCCTATATAAAGGCCTTAATCTGAATGTTTAGGGCATGACTTGAGAGGGAGTAACCCTCCCACTCTTGTTCATCATCTTTATTGCTTTTCTCTTAAGATTTTGCCCTAGAGTAGATTTCTTGCTATCCTTTACTTTTGTTCTTCTTCATTTATGTAAGTTCCTTTCATTTATTGCTTTTCTAACTTTATGCTTTCTTTATTGCTTTCATTTATGCTTTGTTTAATGCTTTCATTTATTGCTTTTGTAGTGTAGACTTTATTGCTTTCATGTTCTTCCTTCCATTTAATGTTTTTATGTCTTTTGTTTCTTTATGCTTTCTAGAATAGATTTATTGCTTTCCTTTCTTCTTGCTTTTACTTTTCACATGTTAGAGTAGATTTTAGGTTTTTGGGTTAGAGAAACCTTAGGGCTTTGGTCTTGTGTTTAATGTTTAGGAAGATGGTTGAGATTGATGTTGGTTTGATTGATTGATATTCGATACATATCTTGTGCTGCCACTCCCTTGTGAGACATAGGGCGATTATGGGTCGTTCGTATTGACTATAGGTCATCAACTTCCCCATGCTATCTAGAGTGTCTCGATTCATCTTCGTTCGATCTCCCTCGACCTAACCTATCTCTATCTCCAATAGACCTACCTAGGGTGGACCTAACCTAAGCCCGCTTTCTTTCATTGTTTGTTTTTGTCATTAGTTTAGTTCACCCATCCTTCAACCTACAAACCATCAACCTTTCCACACCAACTCTTTAGTCTAGCACCCCTTGTCCTTGTGGTTCGATCCCCAACTTACCTCTATACTCGCTATAGTTGTATTTAGGGTGTTTATAAATGTGTTTGATTAGCTTAGGTTCTTAGTGTATAACGACGCGTTAAAAACTGGCTATCACTCTTTTCTCAATAACTCTTTTCCACAGTTTCATAGTGTGGCTTAGGAGTTTGATACCCCTATAGTTTCCACATGCCTGTGCATCGCCCTTTTTCTTGAACAAAGGGATAATTGTGCTAATCCTCCACTCCTCCGGCATCTTACTAGATCTCAGGATAACATTAAAGAGATTAGTAAGCCATTGAATGCCCTTCTCTCCTAAGCTCCTCCACACCTCAATCGGGATATCATCTGGTCCCACTGCCTTAAATCTCCCCATCTTTTTGAGGGCTTCACTTACTTCACCCTTGGTTATGTCACCAAATGACCTACAAACCCGTGTTCTTTGTGTGTCCGAAGTCTGCCGACTTTCCTGTGTAGGACCCCTTGACATATTTAGTAATTGGGAGAAATACTGATGCCATCTTAGTTTGATGTCCTCTTGTCTAATGAGAACCCGTCCACCCTCATCTTTGATATACTTTACTGCCCCCAAGTCCTCCCTCTGCCTAGATCTGGCTTTAGCCAACTTGTAAATATATTTCTCCCCCTCCGCGGTATCAAGCTTTTGGTAGAAGGCTTCAAAGGCATGACTCTTTACCTTTGCGACTGCTTTCTTCGCCTCCCGCTTCGCTTCTTTGTATGACTCTTTCATTTGTGCCCAAACTTACTCCTCCGTACAGGCAATAAGCTCGAATCTCTTTTTTTTGTTCTTTATCTTCTCTTGCACCTCCTCGTTCCACCACCACGATTCCCTGTACTCCCTTTCCTCTCCTGTCGACACCCCTAGCGTCTCCTTCGCCACCATACGAATGGTTGTCGCCATAGATTCCCACATTAGATTTGCATTGCCTGAGATATTGGGGTAGCCTAACGTCAGGATCTTGCTTGATAGAGTTGCGATTTTATCCCCTTTTAGACTACCCCACATGATCGTTTCCTTGCCCTTAGACTTCGTCTCGACAATCTTCCTCCTCATGCGGAAATCCAGTACTAATAACCTATGTTGGGTTGGCATCCGAGTGCCAAGCACAACCTTACAGTCCAAGCACGAGCTCCGACTGCTCCTACGTACTAAAAAGTAGTCTATCTGGGTAGCAAGCCCACCACTCTTGTACGTTATCAAGTGCTCATCCTTCTTTCTGAAGATTGAGTTTGTTATAATTAGATCCTTGGCAAACGCGAACTCAAGAAGGTTCTGTCCACTCTCATTCCTTACACCGTAACAAAAACCGCCATGAATAGAGTTATAGTTAACAGCCTCCTTCCCTATGTGACCGTTGAAGTCGCCTCCTATAAAAATCTTTTCATCGATAGGGATAGTTTCCAAAAGATCAGCCAAATTATCCCAAAACTCACGTTTCACTTGCTCTTCAAGCCCAACTTGCGGTCCATACGCACTAATGATCGAGACGACCTCTTCCCCCACCACAATTCTAACAAACATCATCCTTTCATTGCACCTCCTTACTTCTACTACTTGCTTTAAGATCTCATTAGCTACGAGAATACCGACTCCACTACGTACCCCATCCAAACCGGTATACCAAAGTTTGTATCCCTTCAAAACACATGCCTTTTGCCCCTTCCACCTGGTCTCCTGAACACAAGCCACCTGAATCTTATATTTAGAGAGTTCAATGGCCAACTCCAACGATTTAGCTTGAAGGGTGCCTATGTTCCATGTCCCACTCTAACTGCCAAGCCCTGGTTACGTTGCCCCCTTTGCCCCCCCTCCTCGGACCTGACTTTAGGTTACCATATGATACTCGCCTACTTGTGGACAAGAATAGAAGGAGGACGCTGGCACCCGAAGCACAAAAAGAACAAGCAAGCCAAGACAAAAGCCAAAGAAATACACACCAAAACCAAAGAGGCTATCCAAAAGATATAATACAAACCAATCACGTCAAAAAGTTAAAGGAGGACAAAAACGGAAAGAAATTTAAACAGCAACAATAATAAAACAGGACAAAAGAGAAATAAGTGAAAAACGAGAATGAAAAACCCACAGAATGAATCTTCTACGAAAATGAAAAAGATTGAAAAATCAAATGAAAATCCAGGAATCTTCAATCAAAACGAAAATAATTTAAAAAGAAAATGAAAACAGAGAAATGATGGGAAAACGAACACAAAAATGATAATAATTGAAAAACGCAAATGAAAACCCAGGAATCTAACTCCGCAAAACCCTAAAAAACCATCAATTTGAGAGAAGGAACAAAAATACTGCAGAAACTCTCGTAAATTTAGATCCAAATGATACAGGCCACGAAGCGTTCTTGCGATTTGTTGTATGTCAATCGCAAGCAGCAGCGTTCTTTCTCTCGCGATCCACTCCTATCTCGCTTTCTATCGTGTTCTCAACAGCGTTCTTCAATTATTTCTCGCTTTCGATTTGTTCGCAGAAAATCTCGTGTTCTCGCTTTCGATTTGCTGGAGTCCCCAATTTATTTATCGATATTGATTTAATGTTGTATGCGCAGCACCAAAAATGGGACTGGACACAACCCCGCAGACACCACGGCACCGCTAAACGACGCTCCTTAAACCTATGAAATTAGGGCCCTAAATTGCAGATTTATGTAGAGGATCTTGAGAGTAGTAATCAATTATCCCCCGCAAAATCCTAATTTGTGACGAAGGGTTTTTCTCTCTCTTTTTGAGGGAGAATTAGCGAAGATCAGGAAAACTAGATTTCCAACAAACCAAATATTACAATTATATATATACTAAAATAACTAATAATATATTAATAATTCACTAATACGAGTAATAATATATATTCTAATACAACTAATAATATAATAATAATACACTAATACGATTAAGAATATACTTTAAAATAAACTAATAATAGACTAATATATAAGTAATAATACACTAACACGAGTAATATTATACTCATACAACTAATTATAATAAAAATACAACTAATAATACACTAATAAAAATAATACTATACAACGATACGATAAATAATGCACCAATACAATATGACTAATAATTATATACTAATAAAGCTAATAATATTACACTAATACAACTAAAAATACACCAATACGACAATAATAATAATAATAATAATAATAATAATAATAATAATAATAATAATAGTAATAATAATAATAATAATAATAATAATAATAATAATAATAATAATAATAATAATAATAATAATAATAATAATAGTTAACTGGCAATTCATTAAGGAGATGTTAGTTGTGTTGAATTTTCCCCATCGGTTCATTCAAATTGTTATGACTTGTATTACATCGACTAGTTATGTTCTCCTTATTAATGGTAGTCCAACTCCGGTCTTCCAAGCTCGTCGTGGTCTTAGGAAAGGGGACCCGTTGTCACCTTTATTGTTTGTTTTAGCTATGGAGTACTTGTCCCGGTTGTTGCGAAGTGTTGATGGGCTGTATGGTTTTCATCCTAGGTGTAAAACCATTAAATTATCACACTTGTGTTTTGCCGATGACGTGATGCTGTTTTGTAAAGGTGATTTGAAGTCTGTTTAGGTTTTATGTGAGTGTATTGACATGTTTGCAAGGACGTCTGGGTTGAATGCAAACTTTTTCAAATCTGCTTTGTATACTGCTGGGGTGTCTGAGGATGTACAGAAAGCAATGCTTGAAGTGTCGCGTTTTTCCTTGGGCACTCTTCCTTTTACATATCTGGGTGTACCTTTATCGCCGAAGCGTCTTAGTGGGGTCGACTGTGAGAAAATTGCTGACAAGATGACCTCTAGAATTCGCACTTCGCAAGGGAAGAATCTCTCTTATGCTGCGCGTTTTTAGCTTATCAACTCAGTGCTGATGGGTATTTCAACATATTGGTGTCAGATGTTTATACTTCCACGGAAAGTCATTGGTTTGGTTAATTCTATCTGCCGATCCTTCTTGTGGTTTGGAGTACAGGAGATGCATAAATCGGGGAATGTCAAATGGGAGGAGGTTTGTCGGCCTAAGAAGAATGGTGGTTTAGGTGTGAGGAATCTTCATCTTTGGAATATTGTTGCTGTAGGCAAGATTGCTTGGCACCATGCCAAGCTGAGTGAATCGTTATGGGTGCGGTGGGTGCACGGAGTGTATACAAAGGGGGGACGTTGGGAGATTTTCAAGGCGCCTATCACAGCTAGTTGGACATTGAAGAAGATTTGTGCTGTGAAGGATATTCTCAAACATTGGATTATGAAGGATTCGTATTCCATCAAGGATACTTATGTGGAGCTTATTAACTCGACAGTGCAAGCTCGATGGAAGCACATTGTATGGAATCGAGTTTCTCTTCCTAAACATCGTTTTGTGGTTTGGTTGGTGGCCAAGCAGAAGCTGCGTACGAAGGATAAACTCTTACGTATTGGGGTTGTGCAGGATGAATTGTGCCCGTTGTGTGGTGTACACTCTGAATCATCCACACATCTTTTCTTTGAGTGTCCTTTTAGTGCGCGGTGTATGTTAGCTATTCGTTGTTAGTTAGGGGTTCTTTTTCGACCTCTTCCTCAAATGGATTTTAGACGATTTAGGAAAACTCGATTGCAAATGAAGGTCCTATGTGCTATATATGCTGCTTTGATCTACCAAATATGGAGAAATCGAAACCTAGCTGTTTGGAGTGGGTTTGTCTGCACGCCACAACAGGTGATAGGGGAGATTCATACAACTTTGCGGGATTGTTTTTTGGCATTATACCCAACCTCCAATGATATGGTGATTAATCGCTGGTTGGGTTAATATCATAGGCTGGGTTGGTAGGTGCTACTTTGTAGTGCTGGTGCTGATCTATGTAGAGCTCGTAGCCTTCTGAGCTATTGTCTTTTGTGCTACAACTGTGCTGTCTTGTTTGATATTTGTTGTTGGTTGTTGTTTACTTTCCTTTTCTTTCTCTGTTGCACTCATTGGTTGGCGCTCCTGCTACTGTGGGCATGAGTAGTTTGTGCACTGTGTCATCATGTGATTGATGTGGGGTGATATTGTCAACTTGTTTTTAGATGAGTTTGAGGTGTTGGTGTTTTGTTGGTGTTGGTCTTTATTGCTGGTTGTTTGCGTCTATTGTAGTTACATGCTTTCTGAAAGTTTGGTGATGTTTTTTGATGGTAGTTACTGAGGTATGTGCTGTGTAGTTCTTGTTGCTCTTGGATGCAGTTTGGTTGTGTCTGCCTTTGGTGCTTCTTTGGGAGTTGTTCAGTCTTTGAGATGCTGCTCCTACTGGATATCTCTTTGCTGTAGTGTTGATGTCTGCTGGTTCTGTTGGTATTGCATGATGCCTTGAGCTCAATTTTAGGATGCTGTTGTGTTGAGGCTATCTGGTTGCCACCAGTACTAGACCTGCTAGATTTGGTTGGTTGAGAATTAAATTGGATATTGCTGATTTCTATGTTGAAATTTCTAAGTATAGCTGCTGGCGTTGAGGGTAGTCTGCTGGGTGCTGTTATGTGCTATGTTGCTGAGGTTCTGCTCCTCATTTGCTGAAATGTTGCTGCTACTTCTTGATGCTGCCTGCTGGGTTCATGTTTTAAAGCTTGTGGTTGATAAATGTGCTGCTGCTGGTTTTTTGGCTTGAAGGGCTGCTGTTGCTGCTTTAGTGTGGCTGTCTGTTGCTCTCTTCATTCCCAGTTCTAGAATCCTTCTACTCTACTGAAGATACTGGATGCTGTTCCATTTTGACATGAGTTACTGTTTTTGATGTAGATATTTATAGCATTGTATAGTTGTTTTAGCTGACGTTATTTTGTCGGCTTGTTTTCGTGGTCTCGGTTTTTACCCGTATGCACATGAAGAGTGGGCCGGGGAAACCCTTCCTAGAAGGTGGGCTTCGGTTACACACTGATGCAAATAGGATTTTCCGAGTTCCTTGACTTTGGTGTATTGGTGTTTTGTCTGGTAAATGAAAAAAGTTTTATTTGCCAAAAAAAAATAATAGTAATAATAATAATAATAATAATAATAATAATAATAATAATAATAATAATAATAATAATAATAATAATAATAATAATAATAATAATAATAATAATATTTGCCAAAAATAATAATAATAAGTAATAATAATAATAATAATAATAATAATAATAATAATAATAATAATAATAATAATAATAATAATAATAACAATAATAATAATAATAATGATCATAATAATAATAATATTATTATTATTACTAGCTTGAATCCCGTGTCAAGCACGAAAAACTTAAAAATAATTTCTTAAATATAAACAAAATTAGTTTACATGTATTAATGTGTTTGTTAATTATAATAAATATAGAGGAAATACTATTTGATGACTAAGAGAAATTAAATGTATTACTATATATTTTCTTATGCATGTAATATCGAGTATTATAGTAATCACAATTTGATCCAGTAAATCAATAAGATTGGAATTAAAGGCTCTTTCAAAATATATACTAACTAGTCCCCAAGTTACACTTTTAGTTTGACGAAAATAATTTGCGTTAAAAGCCAGTAAAAATTAATCTTTGCATCTATTAGTTCAAACGTTTCAATAGACGCGCGTCTTCATTGCAAAACAAGATACTAATTCTAAAGAATCAATATCCATTACAAAAGACAAAATCAAGCAATCAATAAACACATTATGTTGACATACAACATAATGGAGATATGTTGACATAGTAATAAGCAAAATCTAGCATATGTGGCCAAAAATATACTCTTCAAAACCAGCAAATAAGTTCAAGAAAAGCTCCTCTTAAGCAACCTGAAACTTAATGTGGATCAAATTAAAGCTACAACAACACAAATGGCTTTACCAAACTATTCTCAAGGTTTTAGCCTTCTCTTTGATGAAGTGTGCCACTTCCTCATGGGAAAAGCAAGTACTATTGATATAATAATATATTATCTATTTCAGAAGATGTACATAGATTTTTTATATTATTTTTTTGTTTTTTTGAGATAATAGATTTTTTATATTATGGAAAAGCATAATCCATTGAATCAAGATTAATGCACTTGAGGTCAACAAAAAGAAAAACGTCTACACCTTAACAAATAAGGCATTTATATGCATGTATGTACATTTCAGTCCCCCGACTACCAATATGCGAAGCAAGAGTCACCCTCAAGCTTCGAACGTGAGTCGACTATGGATACACAGAATCGTTTCCCCATTTCATGTGCATGTAGCAGTATTTTCATGTGAATGTAGCAATCTCAAATCCACATTTGATGATGATATCCGTAAGTGAGGAGAAAATCCACATCCCAAATTTTGGTCACAACACGACTTCGTCAGCAATCAGTATTTTCTTATTAACAAAATGATCAATATCTATATACACAAAAGTCTTTGCTTCAAACTCAAACAAACTCTTAGGATACTTGGTAATTTGATTCTTTAAGATCTAATAGCATTAACCATACTCACTAAAAGAGGCTTGCACTCAAGGAGAAATAAAACATAACTACCTATTCTTGTAGTAAGGTCTCGTATCAGAGATTTTTCTGGTGGGGTCGAGTAGTCTGTAGTTGCCTCTTGAAATGCTTGAAGCATTGTAATGCAATGAGCATTGCCACCACAAATGTCTTCAGTTAGATATCGCAGTCGAACCTACAATTTAATCATCAAAATTAAAAGGAACCTATACTCTAGCTAAAATTACAATGATAATGCCTGGTTTCCAAGAAATTGTTGCACACTAAGCTATAAAGAACCAACAGAACATGCTAAACCTTTAACTTTAACTGTATCACAATGATATTTATAAAGTGGCCAATGGAAAAAGTGAAGACGCATGAAACAGGAGAGAGTGAGCAATATAATGGTAGAACAAAAGAAAAGCTGAGGGAAGAGGGAGAAACAGAGGTTCAACATATGAAACAACTAACAAGCAAGTCACTCGTTATTACTTTCAAACTCCCAGTATGGTGCCATCTTGAAATTTATGTTATCAACAATAGGAACCATTGGAGCATTTGTCGCCAACCATTAACACCTTTGCTAGCAATTGCTCCTCAATCCAAATAATTTATCAAGTTAATCACACGAAATATCGCTATTAACCTATATAAGGGATACAATGAGCTCTCAAACATAGAAACCTGCAATCTTGCTCAATAGACAAACATCAACAACAAAATGAAGTATCACACTAAAGTTAGCAAATCTCCAATTCCAATTCTAGAAAGCACAAGTTCACCATTACATCACACTTACCCAAGTTTAAGTAATGGTGAGCATAAGACGTGTGCGCAACAGATTAGACTATGCAGCCCCAACTATATAATCCATCAGTCGATTAAGTAAATTCGACAATAGAAAGATTAAACGAGTAGTAAACTAAAAAATCAAAAAAGCCAACAAAATTAAATTATGAAAACCTCAACAAATCCCAAACAAAGATACCCAGAAACCCATTGCAAATCAAATTAAATTCAAACTTCAACCAAACTTCATGATTATATCCCATATTCAAATTTATACACCCTCTTATTCAATATTATTGTCTCATTTGATTTTGCATATTTAAAATATACATATTAAATTAAATTATAAAAATTGATATAAATAAAATTAACAATGAGATGAATCATACAAGATCGTAGGACGTAGTAGACTATATTTAACTTATATAAGAATAAAATACAAATAAAGAGTAATTGATAAATAGTATAAAAAACCAAATCACAAATTTTTTAGTGTTGAATTCATAAATCAAAAGGTATTTTTGGGGGTTGGGTGATAAAGCACGCAGTCCCCCAAGATATCCTGTCGTTTTTTATAAGGTAATGTCATACATTTGTATCAAAAAAAATTGTATTGAAAAACTTGTGCTGAATAGACTAAGCTATGCACATTTACCTCCATAACTTTCCTATTTCAAAATGTCTTGCAACCATAGAGAGCTTATATAATAATTTGCGAACTTACTTCTCGGAGCACTTTTACATCACAATAGCTAGTAACACAACTTGGTTTATTGGTTTTAATACCTTGGTCGGCAACAAAATCTTTGCCTCTGAAAGCAGGTTTGCCGTGGTTATAAAAAAATCCAATGGAATCCCAGCGGGACTTGATTAGTATTTCACAGTCTAACAGGTCAATGTCATCTATTTTGTCTCTTCTTGGTCAAGTCTTCCCGTCTACTCTCTCTAAGCTGTCACCATTTTATCATTGTCATTATTAGATAAGTGGCAGATGCATTGGAGCTTCATAAAACGCCAAGAGATTAATTACTACTAAACCTTATTAATTAAAACTAAATATTATCAAATGTAGCAAGTATTATTGAGTGCATTTACAAACTAATGCTGCCCCAAAGCTAAAATCTTAGTTTTTTTATTACATTAATCCATTTATTTTTAATTTTTATACAAACATATGTATTCATATTGTTACTTACAAAGTAATACACATGATCAACGTTATATTCATTATGAATACTAAACTTAATGCAACAAAACCTTAAAAATTGTCAACCTAAAAAAACAATGGAACAAATGATCCTACCAACCAATAAGACAAGTTAAGAATAGCCTAGGAAACAGAATGCCCAAGAAGACCATAACCAAAGAAACAACCCAAAGCACTAACAACAAGAATAGCCCAAGATGGAAGATTGTTAGAAGCAAGGCCAGGCAAAATGTTCACATATTCACCAAAGTCATTAGCAACACCAAGTTCTAAATCGAACACTCTAGCAGCCTCCTAGATGCATAGATAATTGTAACAAAATAAGGGACTATTACCATTCTGCAACAATTATAAGTAAGCTAACACGATGTTTAATTATTCACCATTAGAATATAAACTATAGTAAGACATCACAATTGCTAAAATAAACTAAAGAGAATATTTGTAACCAGCTTGAGTCTGCACCAACATAGCAACTTGCATTTCTAAACTATCTAAATCCTAGTGAACTCAGGCCTCCAGCTACTATATACACTGAATTTCATGCTTATATAGCATTTAAGCCTTAAGGATTATGGATGAAAAAGGACCAAACACAACATAGTAATATAGTACAAAATAATTCCCTCTATCTAATTTTTTAGCCGTCTTAAATGATTTTTGCAAACCATGAACACAATTAACATTGCTGAAAACGACTTTTAAATTTAGTTTTTCAATCCAAGATTAGAAAGTTCATACTTCATTCTTACCTTATGAATTTCAACCACAACATTAGTGATAATAATTCCAAACAAAAGAATGAAACACAACATTAGAATTATATTAAAGAAGAACCAATAGTTTATTCTTTCAATCCACACATAAAAGATAAGGATTCTTGCTTTATTAATTCTAAAACACACCATTAATTCTAATCCTATTGTATAATCTAATGATTCTAGACTCTAACTAAAAACAATTCATTAAAGTAAATTATAAAACACAAGGTTAGAAAGATTATGAAGAAGAACAACATAGTTAATTATTTCAAACCAACCATGATCATAGAGTGCATACCCCATTCTTCACTTATTAATCTAAAAACAACACTAGTTCTAATGATTCTAAGCAATAAGTAGTTTAACTAATAAGAATAAAACACAAGATTAGAAAGGTAATGAAGAACAAACATGGATGCACAATTGTGCAACGGCGTAGAACAAGTAGGGTTGTGAAGGATGTGTACTTAGAAGGAATACAAAAATAATGTTCCTGCAAGCTATATGTAGAAGCAACATAAATAGACAATAGTATCAGTTATGCAATTATTGACCGCATTTTGCATCATATACTTTCATACACCATAAGTAATGCTGCAGCACAACCAAGGCAGTCAATGCATAACTAGAAAACCCATAACAGAAAGCCTAAACACTATGGCAATCAACGCATAATTAAAAAACCCATACAACAATACAAAATATTCCGCACTGAAGCCAAACTTCAGAAACCAGCATAAGGCATTCATTAGAAAGCAGAGCAAAAACAACAAACAAAAATTTGACTGATGTTGCATTTCTAAATTGTGTTTTTCTCCGTGTAGTACTTTAATTTTCATAAGGACCCTGCTGTTGTTGATTCCATTTTTTTTAAAAAAATCCATATCTTCATTTCAATCTAAGGTCCGCATCTTGTAAAACTAATTAATAATGCCTAACTGAATTATAATCCACTTAAATGACAATGCATAACCTCTTAAAATATCCTATCATAACTTCATCACAATCGACCAAAGCCATTGAGGATCATCAATCACCAAAACTTCTTCATATCCATAAAATATCTTTGTGAGCCACAAAATGATGTCTAAACTTGTGATAATATATTCTTGAAAATCGGTAGACATGATTGAGGATCGAGATAGCTAGAAAATCGCTTGAATACACTCGAAATGCAAGAATTTCATAAACTGTATGCACAACAAGCAATCATGGACCACATATACTCTATTTTATTATGACCATTAATTCAATCATAAAAAACTACAAAAAGATACCACATAAAAAAAATAACCAACCCAATTGATGAAGAATTACTAATCTCTCCTGTTGCCGAATGACTAACTATTCTATTTTCTAACAAGCAAACAAGGAAAAAATTTTGATTTGCCATTTTGAAGTCCATGAGGTTGCAACGTTCATCTTGAATTCATCGGGGCTTTATGAAGCCATAAGTCGGAACTGCCCCATCTATTTCCTCTACCCTGAATATGTGGTCTTCTTAGGTGGAACTGCCCCAACCATTTCCTCTACCCTCCTTGTTGCCTCTATACTGTTGCTGTTCTTTGGCCAGTCCTCTTCTATTTCTGTATTTTTATTCATTGAGAACATCTTTGTATAAGCTTTGGATTTATAACTTACTTTTGTATGCAATTAGGGAAGGTGTGTTTCCATGCCTTAATGTATTTGTGGTTTATTAAAGTAAATGAAAGAGCTTTTTATTTGCCAAAAAGAACACAATAATAATAATAATAATAAAAATAAAAATAAATAATAATAATAATAATAATAATAATAATAATAATAATAATAATAATAATAATAATAATAATAATAATTTGCCAAGAATAATCCCAACTATTACTAGTTGACCAGAAATAATCCCAACTATTGATTATTTTTTAATAATCCTAACTATTGATAACGTTCGCTGAAAACAGTCTCATTTCAATTTCAATCGGTTGCAGCAGGTTTAGTAAGTAATTTTTTTTACCTTTTTTTTTAATTTTCCTTTATTAAATTAGGTAAAGCCAGCCTTTCATCCTTTCCATCTATTTTTTAATAATCCCAACTAATGTTTTTTTGCCTAATTTAATGAAGGAAAATTAAAAAAAAAGGTAAAAATTGAAATTGAAATGGGACTGTTTTCAACGAACGTTATCAATAGTTAGGATTATTAAAAAATAATCAATAGTTGGGATTATTTCTGGCCAACGGGTAATAGTTGGGATTATTCTTAGCAGATGTTTCTAATAATAATAATAATAATAATAATAATAATAATAATAATAATAATAATAATAATAATAATAATAATAATAATAATAATAATAATAATAATAAATAATAATAATAATAAATTATTATTATTATTATTATTATTATTATTATTATTATTATTATTATTATTATTATTACTATTATTATTACTATTATTATTATTATTATTATTATTATTATTATTATTAATAAATAATAAAAAAAGAAGAGCTCTTCTCCTCCTTCTCTCTCTAAGATTCCTCTCTAGGTTGGCGATTGTTCAACTCCGGCCATGGGCAGGAGAGGTTGTCCTCCAAAGGTCAAGGTGGTTCCCCAAAGAGCTTCTGTGAGTGGTTCTGATCGTGAGTCGACTTTGTCTCCTGAGTGTTACATGTTCTAGGTATCTCAACATGTTGCTGCAGCAGTTCAACCTAGCCCGCATCAATCTCCAGTGTTAGGTCGGGTGGGGCTTAGCTAGGTCTCGGTTCTCAAAGGTACGCCTTCCTACCAGCAGGTAAACCTTCTTCACCGGCTGTGGGCCCTGATGTTTCTGTTCCTATTTCTTCACCTGTTGATGTTACTGTTCCATTGTCGAATGGCCCTTGTACCCCCACCTATTCGTAGAATTGCTACAATCACTAAATCAGATATTGAACCGGAAATCAAGTTTGGGGAATTTTATGTTGTGTGCTTTGTTACGAGTGCACACCCGCACCTTCATGATGTTGATGGGTTTGTGCGCTTCATTCCGAAAGATCTCGATATAGATAAAGTGGTTATGGTGAATTAAGGAGTGTTCATTGTTCGCTTTGTATCAAAAGAACTCCAGGACCAGGCTTGCAACATGAATGGCATCCTCTTTGATAAGAAGCCTTTCATCGTTAAATCGTGGTTTTCGAATATTTTGTATGAGAAGTCAAGCCTGACCTCTATCACTAGTGGAAAAAAAGCTATTGACTGCTGCTAATTGGCTGCGGTTTTAGTGTATACGCACCCAATATATAAAATTAAAAAAAAATTGGAATAGGCTGCTGTTTTATTAAAAGTCCGCAGCCAATAAAGGAACTAAAGTCATTGGCTGCGGTTTTGCTTAGTGTCCGCAGCCCATATTGAAAAAAACCTAATTAAAAGTTGGGCCTCCTCCTCTTATCTCCCTTAGCTTACTCAGCAAGAGTTGGGTTGATAAAACCCTAGGCGCCATTTACTCTTCCATTTCTTTTTTTTTTTTGATTCAACTCTTCCATTTCTTAGAAACTTATCTCCCTCCCTTTACTGATCTTCCATTTCTTAGAAACCGTAGCTAGGCGCCTCTCTCTTCCTCTATCTCTTCCTTCAACCTTCTTCTCTTTCTTCCTTCTTTCTTCAGCCCAAAAAAATGTCGTTTTCAATTCGAAGATTATGTTCGTTTTCAATTGTTTCGTCTTCTTGATGTTCGTTTTTAAATGGCGCCTCCTGATCTTAGAAACCCTTAATTCAAGATCTTGATGTTCATTTTTCAATTGTTTCCTTCTTTCGTCTTCTCTTTCTTCATTTCTTAGAAACCCTAGGCACCTCCTGATCTTGATGTTTGTTTTCAGCCCAAAAAAAGTCGAGATCTGTAAGTTCGTTTTCAATTGTTTCGTCTTCTCTCGTCTTCTTCTGAGCAAAAATGAGGACTCTTAATTCCAGACTCTCTTAATTCTCAGGTAATCAAAGTTTTTAAATGATTTTTATGTCCAATCTCGATCTGGGATTAATAATACTTGATTGTTATTACAGATGCAGATCTGAAGATAATCAAGCTTGCAAATTAATATTTCTTCAGATCTGAAGATTACGGATAGTTTTTTGATATTTTCTGTAAATTTTTCTGTTGTTTTAGTATTATTTTTTGGTTATTGTTGGTTATTATTTTTCATTTCGTTATTTTTGATTATTTTTGGTTATTTTTCATTTCGTTATTCTTAGTTATTTGATATTTTCTGTAATTTGGGGTAACATAGTATTTTTATTTCGTATTTTATTTTGTTTTTTTTGGTTATTTTAATTTCTGTAATTTTTCTGAAGCTTGCAAACATTGTACTTTATTTCGTTTTTGATTTATAGATCTGGAATTTTTTTTTATTTTGTTAAATGCCTAAAAGGCTGCGGTTGTAAATGTCCGCAGCCAATGGTTTTTTTTTTTTGATTTTGAAAAATGACTAAAGGCTGCGGTAGTAATGTCCGCAGCCAATAATAATATCTCATTTGCTGCTATTACAAGGGCTGCGAGGTAAAACGGCAGCCAATAACGGTCAAAAAAACCGCAGCCATTGACGTTTTTTTCCACTAGTGTATCCGGGTATATGGGTGAAACTACCTAATTTGGACATAATGTATTGGACAGAACATATTTTGAAGGAAATTGTTGGTTACTTGGGAAAAGTTTTGAAGATTGACAATGCTACCTTGACACGGTCTCGAATGATGTATGCTCGTGTCTTAGTCGACATGAAGTTGGTTGATGGGTTCCCTTCTGAGCTTTTTATCTCTAATTAGCATGATCAGCTTATGACGCAACGAGTGCAGTATGATTGAACTCACTTGTGGAAAAATCGCCAATTGCTGCGGCTTTTTTAGGGGTATTGGCTGCGTTTTTGTCTCGCAGCCCTTGGAGTAGCAGCAAATAAGAAAACGTTATTGGCTGCGGACATTAAAACCGCAACCCTTTAGTCATTTTTCAAAAAAAAAAAAAACCATTGGCTGCGGACATATACAAGAACCGCAGCCCTTTAGTCATTTTAGAAAATAAAAAAAATTCAAAATCAGAAAATGAACCCAGAAAACGATGAACATGAACATCAAACATAAAAAAAAACCCAGATCTATCAAACCAAACGATTCAAAAACGAAATTAAATAATCGAAATCAAAACGATGATCTTCCATATCTTCCATATCTTAACAAAAATCAAAAATTGAAAAACAAAAATCAAACAAAAATCGAAAAACAACAAAAATAAATACATGAAATCAAACAAAAATCGAAATAAATGCTAGATGTAAATCTTCAATCTTGAATCAAATCTTGAACAGCAACCCATAAATCTTGAATCAAATCTTGAACATCTTCAATCTTGAATCAAAAACAGAAAAACAAAAATCGAAATCAAAAACCCAAAAATCAAAATGACGACTTGAAGAACAATCGAAATGTTGAAGAACTATTTTACAGATCTTAAATATTACAAATTACAGATCTTAAATAATCCAGATCTGAAATGAAGTTCTTGAAGTTCTTGATATCCTTAAGATGCTTCAAGAACTTCTTAGAGGCGCAGAGATTGATTTTTTAGAATGATATTAAAGAACAATTGAAATTTTTAAAATTACAATCGAAATGAAGTTCTTGAAATCCAGAACAATCGAATATTCAAGAACTTCAAGAACGAATTTACAGAAATTAAACTTAAATTACCATGTGATGCTTCAAAGTTTGCAGATTTGAAAACTTGATTTTTTTAGAATGATATGGGTGCCAGCAAGTCTTTGGTTCTCTGGAATGGCCTCATGTTGCTCTCTCTCGATTCACTTTACATTAACATATTCTCGATTTTTTTTGAGGTTTTTGAGATATGGAATGGCCTCATGAATCGATCAGTTCGATTTTTCAAAAATGGCGAAGAATCGATTTTTTTTGTGAATCGAGATCTGGAATGCCAAGAACAAGTTTTCGAAATTCAGAGAAGAAATTGCACTAGATTTTTTTTTGAGGGTTTTTGAGGGTTTCTTAGAGAAAAGAAATGAGAATAGATTTTTGAGGGTTTTCGAAAAGTTCTTCAATGGTTTTTGTGTTTCTTAGAGAAAAGAAATGAGAGTAGATTTTTTTTCCACCTTTTATATGGAGGCACATTTTAGGGTTCAGAAGACCTTTGGTGGGCTGGGCTTTACACTTATTGGCTGCGGACCAATTGATAAACCGCAGCCCATTAGTTTATTACTCTTATTGGCTGCGGACAAATAAAAAAACCGCAGCCTATTTCTTTTTTTTTTTAAATTTTAAACATTGGCTCCGTATAGACTAAAACCGCAGCCAATAGCTTTTTTTCCACTAGTGACTCCTATGTGGTGTACTAAGTGTGAGCAATTCGGTCACGAGCTTGGTAGCAGTAGAGTGGGTCCTAGAGCCTACTCTCTTAGTTGATGAGAATGGGTTTCGGCCAATGAGAAAACCCAGAGGCAAGGGTGGTAATAAGGAGCAGTGTGCTTTACTTAAGGAGTCTACTACACAGCCCCATGACATGCCTTAGGTAGATTCTTGTGTGTCAGTGCCTATGGCGTCAAGCCAAGTTGTTAACCAGACTGATCAAGGGGTCCCACCTACAGGTTCTACAGACCCTGTTTCCTCCCCTCCGCGGCCTTCACCTTCCTTGGTAAGCAAGGCTTCGTTCTTCGTAATGAGTTCACTATTTTATCTGTGGAGTATGATTGTGATGATTTAGATGGTCAACCGATTGTTATAGCATTGGGAGCTGATCCCATCGGTGGTAATGATTAGGTTGTGTGCCTAGAATGTAAGGGATCTCAATTAGAGGTGTTCAACGGGGCGGGTCGGGTAAAAATTAAATGGGCCGGGGCAGGGCGGGTCATGTCAAATGATAAACGGGTCGGGCCGGGTAAAGCCCATTTAAATTTGACCCTCTTTGACCCTTTTTAAAAAAGTTCATAGAATAGCTTTTTTTATTACACTTTATGGCCCATTGGGTCGACTTATTTATATATATAATAATAATATTTTAAAAAATAAAAAAAAGTGGTTAATTTTTTTTCAGCAATTAATATTTATAATTATCCGACCCGACCCGGCCCGACCCTTTACACCAAGGCCCATAAATGACCCGCACCATTATTGACCCGACCCGCTAATGACCCGTCAAAATGTGACCCGACCCTTGACCCGTTTGGTCGACCCGCCCCATTGAACACCTCTAGTCTCAATAAGACTAGGAAATAGATGGAAGTTGTTTAATTTATTGCATTTCATAATCTTAGTCTTGTTGGTCTCCTTGAAACTAAGGTAAAACGCAAAGGGTTTGGGGCGTTATACCTTCGTATGTTTCCCAACTGGTGTCTTACGACTAACTTAGCTTGGCATGACGGTGGTCGCATTATCCTGGGTTGGAAGAGTGAGGATATACGTGTAGATATCTTGAGTTGTCGGAGTCAATTCATAGATCTTGTTGTTTCGCCTATTCATGGTATTCCTTTTGTATGCACCTTCGTGTATGGTTCTAATGACAAGCATGAGCGTCAAAAGCTATTTTCTGATCTTGGGGTTATGAGTTAGTCGATTTCTTCTCCATGGATTATTCTTGGTGACTTTAACTGTGTTCCTAATCTCGATGAGATAATTGGTTCTCCTGTGAGACTTGCTGAAGTCCAACCCCTTTGAGATTGTTTGGCGTTATGTAGGGTGCATGATCTGAAATATTATGGACGCTTCTTTACATGGTCCAATAAGCAAGCAGGGAAAAACCGGGTTTTGAGAAAAATTGACAAAGTCTTGGGTAATGACCTATGGGAGGATCAGTCTCCTATGTTGGTGTCGTTCGCCCCAGCTCAGCATTCCAAAAAATCTTTCTGTTTCTTTAATTATTGGGTTCTGATACGTTAACATTAGCGCATCAATGTAGTGGGCTGTGTTAGTTATGAGATCATTCAAAAGTTACATTTGCTTAAGTCTAAACTCAAATTGGTCTATGGTAAGGAACAGTTGTAATTGGATGTGGATCGAGCTCATTCTAAACTTCTTTACTTTCAAAATCTGCTTCATGATAATCCTGGTGATCTGATTTTAGCCGACCAAGAGAGGAATGTGAAACACATGTTTCAAGAAGTAATAGTCCATCTGACAACAACCCAGACTCAAGCTGTAGCAACTCAAACAATCATTCCTCAAGTCAAGAAACAGCAATACAACAGCGTGCAGATACAGAGAACAAGGGCCCTGATCTGACAGTCTGCAGTTGACTTTGAAGGACTTGCTGGGACCAGATGAGCAGGACCTAGAGTGGGATAAGGCTGGGAAACTCTTCTCTGCATACGGGCCAAGGCATCAAGGGGCTAGAACTATACTCCTGGTCCAGGAATAGTGCCAGAGGAAAGGAAGAAAGGAGGCTGGTTGCAAGATCAGAATGTGCCTTATGTTTTGAGTTTAAGTGTTTTTTTTTCTATTTTTAATAAAGTGTGCTGGGTTTAAAAACACCCGGGCAGCACGTGTTGTATTTCTTAGAATCCTATATATAGAGGAATTCCCATGTATTAAAATCACTTTTCATTTTTCAATAATAAAGAGCTAATTCAGACAAGTGTCTCCAAGAAACGTTGTGTGTGCAACGTTCTATTGGGTGTGAGTGAAACACCCTCCATTGATTCTCTTGAGGGTGTGAGTGAAGCAACCTCGGAAAATCAAGAACCCAACCAAATTGAAGGAGTGAACCTTGAATTGTGTTGTGAAGGGAAGGTTACTTGGTGAGTGAAGCCACGCATTTCCAACCCAATATACCCCCATCAGTGACCAAGAATCAGATTCTTGGGTCATCCAATATCTGCCAATCACCCATTAGGCTACCTGCAGCAACTGAGGGCTGCCTTTGAGAACCTACTGCTGGTATCCATCATTCCAGCCCACACATACTAAGACTAAGTTGTGTATTACCAGAAAATCAAGAACCCTCTATATCAGATTCGAAGCCACAATCAGAGGGCTAGTTGTGTGACCTTTCAATCAGTACAGGAGCAGCACAACTTTATACGAGGATTCACATCGGCTTGGTATCAGAGCCGTGCCACGAGAAGGGCAAGGCACGTACAGAAAAAGAGTAACCAAGAACATATTGCAAGGTGTGGACACTTTGTCAACAAAAGAAGATTCCGATCAAGAGGAACGCTAGCAAGTACAAGGCAAATCAAGAATCACACTTCGTCAAAAAAATCAGGGAATGATCTTCCTAATCCCAAAATTTTTCTTCTGTCAAAATACATAAACATTCATTTGACTAAACAATCTGAATAATTCTGAACCTGCACACCACCTGTTTGCATAAAATCTTGTATGAAATTGGATGTGGTAAAGGGAAAATTTGAAATCTGTTTGTCTGATAATTTTGTGCACTACTGATTGCATTAAAGATCTGTGTGGAATATTATTTTTGAAGCAAATTATTACGTCAGTCACCCTATTCATTCTGAATAATTGATTTGCATCAAGAATTGTGTGTAAATTCTGTTATGGTGAAATGAATTGCAAGAATCTGTCCTCCTTTTGACCAGTGAAACATCTGAACACAGTAGGCGTGTGTGCACTTCTGTAATAAGAAATTTTGTGTGTCTTTATTTTCTATGCATCACCATGGATATAGGAGAAAGATTTGATTCATTAGAAGAGACAGTGCAGAGGTTAGTGCAGAGTCTAGCTAATGTGGGATTGTTCAACCAAAATCCTGTTGAAAGACCACCACAAGCCCAGACCAATAGGAACCAAGAAGATCACAACCTTAGGGTGGATATACCAGAATTTGATGGACTATCACATGACCCAGAGCAATACTTAGAATGGAAAAGTAGGGTAAATCAATACTTTGAGTTTAAGGAGACTTCCATGGACAGACAATATAAGGTTGCTAAGGTGAAAATGATTAAGGTAGCTGCCAGATGGTTGGAAGGATTACAGCGTCAGAGATTAAGGGAAGGTCGGGGCAGGATAGACAGTTGGGAAAAGTTAAAGAAGTACATGAGGAGGAAGTATGTGCCCCCTACCTACAAGCAACAATTATATGTGCAGCTAGGCACTCTTACTCAAGGAACAAAAACTCTACAGGAATATATTCAGGAGTGGGAGAGATTGACCGTTGCGTGTGATGTAAATGAGGCAGAAGACCTTAGGGTTGGCAGGTTCATAGCTGGGCTTAAGGAAGAATTTGCATAAGAAGAAGCACCACCCTAGTTTTACAATCTGACCTAACCATACATGCAGCTGGGATTTTAGCTATAGCCATAGAGAAGAATTTGCATAAGAAGAAGCACCACCCTAGTTACAACATACCCAATAGAACCAGTAGAACTTTCACACCTAAGAACCTTAGTACAAGTAACATGAATACATTCAAGAAGGAGGGACACAACCAAAATGTGAAAAACCCCACTGTTAGAAGTAACATGCCTTCTAAGGACATCGTTTGTTTTAAGTGTAATGGTCATGGACATTACAAAAACGAATGTCCAAATGCAAGAGCTTTCACCATGAGAGAGTGGGAGGAGATTAGACAAGACACTAGGGCTAAGGTCATATTAGTATCTAAGAATGGGAGAGAGGAGGAAGTGTGGCCTTCAACCACTAAGGAAGACCAAGATGGCACATATAGGGTAGGTAAAGATGGATCCTTAAGGGATTTTGAGAGTGAGGAGAGTGGATCAGAGGATGAATTAGAACAGATAGGACCTGAGGAAGATCGTTTCAACCTAATCACTAGGAGGAGTTTCCATAGCACCCCACAAACAAAAAAATCAGATCAGCGAGAGAATATTTTTCAAACGAAATGTAAGGTTAAAGAGAAGATTTGTGATTTGATTATAGATGGGGGAAGTGAGTCTAATTGTGTTAGCCAAGACCTAGTAACTGAATTAAATCTTAAGGCAAAACCACACCCACATCCTTATAAAATGAAGTGGCTAGATAGCAAGGCAAGTGGAACAGTTGATAAACAGTGTCTTCTTAAGTTTTCAATAGGTTCTTATACTGATGAGGTCTTATGTGATGTATTGAGTATGAATGCTTGTCACCTACTATTAGGGAAACCTTGGCAATATGATAAGAAGACCACACATGATGGATATAGTAACACGTATACATTGAGGCATGAGGGGAAAAGGAAAGAGTTGCTACCTTTGCCACCACACAAGACCCTTCCACCTAAACCAAGTAGGGAACCAGTGCACTTGATAACTAGGAAGGAGTTTGAGAAAGAAGTGAAGGGCAATCAGGAAGTATACTGTCCGTTCACTAAAGAGATTAGCAGTCCCATACCTATACCTAATGAATTAGAACCATTGTTAGAGCAGTATTTGGATGTTTTCCCAGATGATTTACCTGCTGGACTACCACCTATTAGGGGAATTGAGCATCAAATAAACCTAGTTCATGGAGCTGCTTTACCTAACAAACCCGCATATAGGACAAATCCCTTAGAAACCAAGGAATTACAGAGACAAGTAGATGAACTGATGCAAAGAGGGTATGTGAGGGAAAGTCTAAGTCCATGTGCTGTGCCTACTTTGTTGGTTCCAAAGAAAGATGGAACTTGGAGGATGTGTATAGACAGTAGAAGTGTCAATAACATCACCATTAAGTATAGGTTCCCCATCCCAAGGATAGATGACCTATTAGATGAATTGTCTGGAGCCCAATGGTTTAGCAAGATTAACCTAAGAAGCGGATACCATCAAATTCAAATGAAAGAGGGGGATGAGTGGAAAACCGCATTCAAAACCAAATATGGATTATATGAGTGGCTGGTGATGCCATTTGGGCTAACTGGAGCCCCTAGTACGTTCATGAGGTTGATGAATGAGGTATTAAGACCTTTTTTAGGAAAATTTGTGGTTGTTTACTTAGATGATATCTTGATTTATAGTGGAGGCTTAAAAGAACATGTAAATCATCTACAACAGTTATTTGAGGTTTTAAGGAAACAAAGTTTATATGGCAAATTAGAAAAATGTAGCTTCCTATTACCTGAAGTCAGTTTTTTGGGATACATAATTGGGAGAGCCGGAGTAAAGGTAGACCCTAGTAAAATTCAAGCAATCCAAGACTGGCCTACACCAACCACTTTGACCCAAGTTAGATCTTTTCATGGGTTAGCTTCATTCTATAGAAGGTTCATTAGGAATTTTAGTTCTATAATGACACCTATCACAGAGTGTACCAAGAAGGGAAAGTTTGAATGGACACCGGGGGCACAAGTAGCTTTTGAGACCATAAAGGAATACATGCGTAAAGCACCTGTGCTTAAATTACCTGACTTTACTAAACCCTTTGAGGTTGAGTGCGATGCCTGTGGCACTGGTATTGGAGCAGTCTTAGTTCAAGAAGGGAGAACTGTAGCATTCTTCAGTGAGAAACTCAATAAGAGTAGACTCAACTACTCTACCTATGACAAGGAGTTTTATGCAATAGTTAGAGCCTTAGAACATTGGTCCCACTACTTAAGAATCCAACCATTCATATTGTACACAGACCATGAGTCCCTTAAGCACATTAATGGACAGCACAAACTAAGTGGCAAGCATGCTAGGTGGGTAGAATTCCTACAAACATTTGACTTTGCAGCTAAATATAAGACAGGTAAAACTAATGTTATAGCAGACGCCTTGAGTAGGAAATATAATCTATTGAACATTTTAGGCTCAAGGATATTGGGGTTTGAGATCATCAAAACTCAATACGAAGACTGTCCTGACTTTTCTGAGTTATATAAGCAATGTCAAAATGAACCTAGAGGATTATTTCAGGTACACCAAGGATTCTTGTTCAAGGGCAATAAACTGTGCATACCCAAGACACCCTTGAGATCATTATTAGTGACAGAAGTACACGAAGGTAGCTTAGGGGGTCACTTTGGAATACAAAAGACACTAGATATGTTGGCACAACATTTCTATTGGCCCAAGATGCTAGGCACAGTAGGAAAGCACATCTTAAGGTGTGAGCCATGTTTGAAAGCCAAAGTTACATTTCACAAAGGTGAATACCTTCCCCTACCAGCTCCTAACGGACCATGGGAGCATGTTAGTATGGACTTTATGATGGCTTTACCTAGAACAAGGAGGGGAAAGGATTCTATTATGGTGGTAGTTGACCGCTTCTCTAAAATGGCACATTTTGTGGCTTGTACAAAGGTTGATGATGCTCAAAACATAGTTAGGTTATACTTTGCAGAGATTGTAAGGTTGCATGGGGTACCTAGGACCATTGTGTCTAATAGAGACAGTAAGTTTCTAAGCTATTTTTGGAAAACCCTATGGAGACTGCTTGGCACAAAACTTCTGTTTAGCACTGCCCACCACCCACAAACAGATGGGCAAACCGAGGTAACTAACAGAACGTTAGGAACCCTCCTTAGGGTATTGGTAGGTAAGAACCTTAAGGATTGGGACCAAAAATTGTGTCATGCAGAGTTTGCCTACAATAGAAGTCCTAGCTATGCCACAAAGCACTCGCCTTTTGAGTGTGTCTATGGAATTAATCCTTTGTTACCAATATCTTTGATTAGTTTGACTGACACGAACAGGAGGCAATTGGAAGCAGGGGAAATGTTAGCTAACATGGAAGCACTTCATCAACAAGTTCATGAAAATATAGTGGAGACCAACAGGAAATACAAAGAGAAAGCGGATAAACACCTCAAGCAAAGGAGACCCATCAAAGAAGGTGATTTAGTGTGGGTGCACTTACGAAAGGAAAGAACATTTACGAAGAAATAAGCTCATGCCACGAGCCATTGGTCCCTTCCCAGTCCTAAAACAATATGGACCCAATGCCTTTGAAGTACAACTCCCCTTGGACTACAATATTTCCAACACTTTTAACATTAGGGATCTCACCTTACATTCTAGCTCACAAGAATTGAGGACAATTCTTCCCCGTGAAGGAGGAGTTGAAACACATGTTTCAAGAAGTAATAGTTCATCTGACAACAACCCAGACTCAAGCTGTAGCAACTCAAACAATCATTCCTCAAGTCAAGAAACAACAATATAACAGCGTGCAGATACAGAGAACAAGGGCCCTGATCTGACAGTCTGCCAGCTGACTTTGAAGGACTTGCTGGGACCAGATGAGCAGGACCTAGAGTGGGACAAGGCTGGGAAACTCTTCTCTGCATACGGGCCAAGGCATCAAGGGGCTAGAACTATACTCCTGGTCCAGGAATAGTGCCAGAGGAAAGGAAGAAAGGAGGCTGGTTGCAAGATCAGAATGTGCCTTCTGTTTTGAGTTTAAGTGTTTTTTTTCTATTTTTAATAAAGTGTGCTGGGTTTAAAAACACCTGGGCAGCACGTATTGTATTTCTAAGAATCCTATATATAGAGGAATTCCCATGTATTAAAATCACTTTTCATTTTTCAATAATAAAGAGGTAATTCAGACAAGTGTCTCCAAGAAACGTTGTGTGTGCAATGTTCTATTGGGTGTGAGTGAAACACCCTCCATTGATTCTCTTGAGGGTGTGAGTGAAGCAACCTCGGAAAATCAAGAACCCAACCAAATTGAGGGGGTGAACCTTGAATTGTGTTGTGAAGGGAAGGTTAAGCCTGGTGAGTGAAGCCACGCATTTCCAACCCAATATACCCCCATCAGTGACCAAGAATCAGATTCTTGGGTCATCCAATATCTGCCAATCACCCATTAGGCTACCTGCAGCAACTGAGGGCTGCCTTTGAGAACCTACTGCTGGTATCCATCATTCCAGCCCACACATACTAAGACTAAGTTGTGTATTACCAGAAAATCAAGAACCCTCTATATCAGATTCGAAGCCACAATCAGAGGGCTAGTTGTGTGACCTTTCAATCAGTAAAGGAGCAGCACAACTTTATACGAGGATTCACATCAGAATGCTACGTGATTGTTTCGTCAACTCCAGCTAAGATTTAACTTCTTCTGTTCATCAGAAAGCTAAGATAAATTGGGCCCGATTCGGAGATGATAATTGTGCTTTTTCTATCAGAGCATTAAACATCGGCTTCGTCATAACAAGATCATGTATATTAGCTTCAAGGGGAGGGAGATTTCTAATCCTGCTCACATTCATCAGGCGTTTTATGATTATTACTCTGAGTTATTTTGTGTTGAGACCAAGGATAGGATTCCGACTAATATTGATATTGTCTATACTGGTCCTATATTATCTGCCTAGCACCATTCCTTATTGGATGTCTACTTCACTTTTGCTAAGATCAATCAAGCTATATTGAGTATCCTTGACAACAAGGCTCCTGGACTCGATGGATATAATAGCTGCTTTTATGAGGCTTCTTGGGAGATCTTAGGTAATGATATATTTACAGCCATTACGCAGTTCTTTGAAAATGGCAAAATGCTCAAGAGTTAGAATAACACAACCATTACCTTGATCCCTAAGGTGCCTAACCCCCAACATCCGGGTGACTTTAGACCTATTTCGTGATGTCACATGTTATACAAGTGTATATCTAAGCTCATCTAATCTCGGCTTCGACTTGTATTGGATTTTTTGATTGATCAGGCCAAAGGAGCTTTTGTGGCGGGTAGAAGCATTATGCATAACATCTTGCTCTGTTAGGATCTTGTTAAGCATTACTCTAGAAAATATTGCGCGCCTAGCTGTTTGATGAGGATTGACCTATGTAAAGCATATCATACGATGGACTGGCACTTTGTTAAAGAGATGATGGTGGCACTCAATTTTCCTCTTAAGTTCATCAACATCGTCATGGCTTGCGTCACTTCCACGAGTTACGTCTTGATAGTCAATGGTTCTCCTACTAATTCCTTTGCGGCTAAACGGGCTTACGCAAGGTGACTCCTAGTCTCCTTTACACATTGTTATTGGAATGGAGTATCTCTCTCGGAGTTTGAGGAGTATAGTTGGTATTTTTGGGTTCCAACCTCGTTGTAAAGAGATACAACTTACCCACCTATGTTTTGCGGATGATCTCATGATATTTTTTACGGGTGATCTCTCGTCGACGCGTACTATATGTGATTGTCTTAAAAGGTTTGCTAATACTTCTAGGCTTCATGCCAACGTGGGTAAGTCTTCCATCTATTTAGATGGGGTTAGCGAATCCATAAGGAGGAAATTAGGAGGAGTGTCTCTCAATTTTCATTGGGGACTCGTCCATTTAGATGTTTAGGGGTTCCTCTTTCCTCTAAACGCCTAAGTGTTGCGGAGTGTGATAAATTGGCGGATATTATGACTAAGTGTATTTGTTCGTGGCAGGATAAACACCTTTCCTATGTGGCTCAGTTACAACTCATTAATTCTGTGTTGATGGGTATATCGTCTTACTGACGTCAAATTTTCATCATTCCCAAACGAGTGGATAATATCGTTAATTCCATTTCTCGTTCTTTCAATTGGTTTGTGGTTTTCCATTATTCTAAACCTGGGAATGTTGGTTGGAAGGCGGTTTGTACTCCAAAGAAGGTTGGTGGCCTCGATGTTCGGAATGTTTATGTATGGAACCAAGCAGTTGGTTGTAAGATAGCGTGCCATATCCATAGTTCGGTGAAGTTGCACTCGACTTTTTAGTAAGGATTGGTTCGTTCTCTTTGAGTTTCTCCAGCAACACCAAATCTAGGGCATATACTTTTCAGAGACTAACTTTTTGTATTCAAAAAGGTGTGGGGGCTCAGCTTGTTGCCCAACTCCTCACCAACTTCTTGTAAAGTCTCTTTCGATGAAACGAAATACGATTATTATAAAAAAATAATATAATAATAATCCTTTGGCTTGCTGTGTCTGCACTCCGCATATGCTGGCTATTGTATAGAAGCTCATGGGTCTTAGGGTGACTGTTTTTGTACCTATGTTTTGTGCCTCCATGTCTTGGTCCTATCTAGGCCCTTTTGTTTGCTTTTTTCATAAGTAGATACTTCATTGATGTATGTATTTTGTGGGTTTTTTGAGATATCCTAGTGTCTCCCATGCACATGAAGAGTGAGCTAGTGAAACCCTTGTTAGAAGGTGGACTCTTCTTTCACATTGTTGCAGCCTGTAGGGAGACCCTTAGATATCTAGATTTTATTCACCTCTTTAGGGTCTAGATCATGAACCATATCTTATTTGTAAACTTAATATATCCCTTTAAGGTCTCATACAAGCTAGCTTCCAATGGTTCGCCAAGCTCACCACTGAACTCCTCAATCTTGGTGATACTTAGTCAAAGAATGATTATTCTTTGTTCACCAAATTAACTTCCACTTCTTTTACTATTGTTGCTGTCTATGTCGATGACATTATTGTCAACAATAATGATTCTTCCACTATTCAACATCTTAAACATCACCTTCACACAGTGTTAAGTGCGAAAAGTTATATAATTTTTATTCCTCTTTACGTATAATTTTATTACATTTATTAAATAATATTTAATATTTAGTGAATATTTAATTTATGAGTTAATATCTATACTTATAAAAATTTATTAATATTTTGTAGGATTTTTGATTAAAAATAGAGTTGGACGAAATGAGAAAATTGGAGTCGAACGAAGAAAATTGTTACTCGCGGAGTATTTGACGCACCAGTTTTTAAACGGACATATCTCACTCATACGGACTCCAAATCAGACGTTTTTTGAGGCTACGGACATCTACTCAAAATGCTCTACAACATTGTAGTTGAGTACAGAAGCTTAGCCATTATCAGTACGAAAATCAAGAATTAAGTCGGCTGAGTGCATATCATGTTGCATCAAATTTTCCAACATCATAATTACAATAAGACAAAAAAATCAATGTGTATGGCAGAGGAAGAGAATTTCAAGTTATTTTCCTTACCCAAACAAGTGTTAGAGCCAATTATATTAGTAAAAGGAATGCAATTTGGCAAGTGAAGTACTATAAGATTAAGTCGGCAAAGTAATATAGCCTTCCAACTTGCACAAGTAGATGAATTTCTGATCCCAAGGATGATTAACAAGCTGTCCACATTTTTCCTATTTATAACCTCTATAAATAGAGGTAATATCATCTCACAAATGTATGTACTACCTCCGTTAATTGTTTTGTGCAACCGCAGTACAAATTGCGGTTGCCAATGCAATTTTTCTTAAAGCAAAATTAGAGAATGTGGGGTAATGTAATTAAAGGTAAGATAAGAGAGAGAAATAATGGAAGTAGGGATAGGTAAGTAAGAGAAAGAAAGAGAGAGGAAGTAGGGATAGGTAATTTAGGAAAAAGAAGAAAAGAGAAAATGATGGGATAGGTGATTAAAGGAGAGAGAAAATGATGGGATAGGTAATTAGATTGGTTATTTTTTACTAAAAAAGGAAAGTTGCAAATAACCTTGAGCGGACAAAAATGGCAAAAGTTGCAGAAAACAATTAACAGAGGTAGTATTATATTCTCATATACATAGTACTACTAAGTAGAGAGTTAGAAAAAATATTTTAGTCTTTTCTCTTGTAATACAAAATTATCTACTTAATGAATTTTTCTTATTCTCTCTTTTTTTCATGTTTAATTTAGAGTAATTTTATTTTGTAGTAATATGTATTAATGTCTTGGCACATTATTTTTATGAGATTTGAAATGGGTCTTTAATTTATACAACTTTTTTTTTTTGAAATTTAATTTATACAACTTTGTTATTGAGTATTTTTGTAAACTAGTTTTAATCTCTAAATTTATATAAGATTAATTTTGTTGGGTACACTTAATTATTTCTTGTATAAGCTAAGTTAATGTTTTGAAATTAATTAAACTTTGTTTAGTTAGTTTTATTAAAGAAACAACTAGTAATAATAACTGCATCTAGTTTTATTATTAGAGTTTACATAATATTAAATTTAGTTGGGTTATAGGGTATCTACTTAATTAAATTTAATGGTTGGTGAAGTCTTCCAAATATTAAGGTAGTCAATTCATTAAAACCGGATTAATGAACACTAGGGCTTTACTATCTTGGGTACAAATAGTGAGCTAATATAAAAGGGTTGACAGGGGATTTACGAGGGTACTATAAATCCTACAGCCGCCTATTCATATAAAAGTTGTAATTAATCAATGATTAAAAATAATCTTGCCAATGACTAAAATACATGTTACTACTACTTTCTCTATTTGATACACTCTCTTATTTACTTTACATATTTTACTTTTAAGCTTATTTTATTTTTAAGTTTTAAGTAGTTTAATCAAAACTCATTTCCCCCCATCTTTTTACTTTGCATACTTTCTAAATATTTTAGAAGTATCTTTAAAATTAGTAATCACAATCTCTGTGGGTTCGACCCCTAATTACCACTTACTATATTTAGGAAGTTGTAATAGGGTAAAATATAATTTAAATTTGTGCGCGTACGACAGCGTCCTACAAATTTTTGGCGCCGTTGCCGGGGATTGTGTCAAAAATTACTATTAAAGTTACTTCTTAATTTATTTTTATTATCTATTACTATTTTGTTTTATATTTTTCAAGTCAATTAGTCCAAAGCATAAGGGTATAGTTTATGCAACTAAGAGACGGAAAGGTGATTGGCGAAGAATCAGAAGAAGAGGAATTCATATTCTCGCTAGAAGAATTTTTCAACCTAGCTACTTCATCTGGTGAGATTGTTCTTAATTATTTTAATATGGCTAATCAATCTTTGAAGGAGCTTGCAGCTCCAACTTTTGATAATCAACCTTTATGTATTGTGTTTCCTGAAATTACTACTCCTTTTAAGTTACACTCAGGATTTATTCAATTATTACCTGTATTTCGTAGTTTACCTGGTGAAGATCCTCATCGCCACTTAAAAGAATTTCATGTTGTTTGTAGTACAATGAAACCTGAAAATATAGAAGAGGATATAATTAAATTACGGGCTTTTCCATTTAGTTTACAAGATTCTGCTAAGGATTGGTTGTATTATTTATCACCTGGATCTATCACTACTTGGACCGACATACAATCATTATTCTTAGAAAAATATTTTCCAGCTTCTAGAGTTGCGTCCATAAGAAAAGAAATTTGTGAAATTCGTCAATTTTCTAGTGAAACTTTATATGAATATTGGGAACGTTTTAAAAGATTATGTGCTAGTTGTCCTAATCATCAAATTCCTGAACAACTTTTAATTCAATATTTTTATGAAGGACTTATTCCTAATGAACGTGCTATAATAGATGCCGCAAGTGGTGGTGCTCTAGTAGATAAAACCCCGCAAGAAGCACGGAATTTAATAGCTAATATGGCTGCTAATACTCAATCATTTTTTACAAGACAAGAAAATGTTAAAAAAGTGGATATGAGTAATTCTAGTTCAGTTGAGAAACAATTATCTGCATTAACAAACATAGTTGATAAACTTGTTTAAAATAATTTAACTGCTCAAGTAAAATCTTGTGGTATATGTTTAAATTATGGGCATGCGACTGTTGCATGTCCAACATTAAAAGAAGATGAGCATGTTAATGTTGTTGGTGGATTTCCTAGACAACCACAAAGAAAATATAATCCATATTCAAACACATATAATGAAGGATGGAAAGACCACCCTAATTTTAGATGGGGGAACCAAAATGTCCAACCATTTTGTCAAAACAACCCTCAAGCTTTTGGTCAAACTTATAATCAACAACAACCTCCACAAAATCAATCTCAAGGTAAGACCTTAGAAGATATGGTAAAATCTCTTGCTTCTAGTTCTTTAAATTTTCAAAAAGAGACTAAGTCCAGTATACAAAATTCAGAAAATCAAGTTGGACAGTTAGCTAAAGATATAAATAATTTACAAGTGCAATTTAGTAATAAGTTACCCTCCCAACCATTAAATCCTAGAGAAAATGTTAGTGCCATAAATTTAAGAAGTGGGAAGGAACTTTCTGATATTACTAAAAAGTCTCCAGATTTTGAAAAGGAATTAGTAGTTGACCATAATAAGAAGGATGAAAAAATTGATGCTACTAAGGATGATGAAAAGAGTAAAAATGAACTAGATGATGATTCTAAAAATAGTCGCCAATTTAAAATGATAGAAAATCAAAGAATTAAAAATTTATCTAACTCTTCTATTGATGTTACTGAAATTAGACCCCCTTTTCCTGAAAGATTAAGAAAAGTTGATAAAAGGGTAGAACTTGATAAAGAGTTATTGAATATTTTTAAGAAAGTAGAGATTAATCTTCCTTTATTAGATGCAATTAAGCAAGTACCTCGATATGCCAAATTTTTAAAAGACTTATGCACTAATAAAAGGAAATTAAAAGGTAATGAAAGAATTATATGTGGTGAAAATGTTTCTGCTGTGATTCAAAGAAAACTCCCACTAAAACAGAAAGATCTTGGAGTTTTTGCAATTCCATGTACTATAGGAAATTCAATGATTGATAAATGCATGTTAGATTTAGGATCATCAATTAATGTCATGCCTAAGTCATTATACACCTCTTTAGATCTAGGACCTTTACAACCGACTGGAATTACAGTGCAGTTAGCTGATAGGTCAATTGTTTATCCTGAAGGTGTAATAGAAGATGTGTTAGTTAAAGTTAAAGATTTGGTGTTTCCAGCAGATTTTTATGTACTTAAAATGGAAGATGATTGTAGTCAATTATCTGATTTATCTCCTATATTATTAGGAAGACCTTTTATGAGAACTGCTAAACCATAATAGATGTTCACAATGGTATACTATCCATGGAGTTTGATGGTGATAAAATATTCTTTAACATCTATGAGGCTATGAAACACCCATATAATGAAATTACTTCTGTTTGATCTATTGATGTCATAGATTCATATATTGCGGATATAAGTGAGTATGATTCATATGAAGGTTTATATGCATCTTTATGTTATGGATTAAAAGAGATAGCTACTGATTTAAATAGTCTTGCTTATGATGAGGATTATCATGAAAACCTTTCGTGGTTAGAATATTTGATTTCTAGAAATCGTACACTATTAGATCAAGCTAAAACATCTGAAGAATTTTCTCCTAAGTTATATTTCAAGCTATTACTGAATCATCTTAAATATATTTATTTGGAGAAAGTAGTGAATCCTAATCGAAAAGATTGGAGTTATAGACTTGGAGATGCACTATGGGCTTATAGAACAGCATATAAAACACCAATTGGTATGTCACCTTTATAGACTAGTTTTTGTTAAATCCTGTCATCTCCCAGTAGAATTAGAACATAATGCATTTTGGGCCATTAAGAAGTGTAATTTAGACTTACCTAGTGCAGGAACACATAGGAAACTACAAATTCAAGAATTAGAAGAAATAAGAAACGAAGCCTATGAAAATGCAATGATTTACAAAGAAAAGTCTAAATTATATCATGATAAAATATTAGTTAAAAAAGAATTTCATGTTGGAGACAAAGTTCTACTTTACCAATCTAGATTAAGATTATTTCCAGGAAAATTAAGGTCCAGATGGATGGGAACTTATGAAGTTACTAATGTTTATGATCATGGTGCAGTAGAAATCAAAGATTTACAGGATGGAAAGATTTTCAAAGTAAATGGGCATCGACTCAAGCTATTTTATGAAGGATTTGATTGTGGTTGGATTGATGTTCAAAATTTAAAGATGCCAACTTATGAAGTCTAGCCATAGACAATTAAATAGAGGCACTACTTGGGAGGCAACCCAAGGGAAGTATTTTAACATATTTAATTTCTATTTTTATATTCAGTATTATGTCTGTTTAAATTAATCTTTCAAGTTTTATTTCTTTTCATAAAAAAATACATTAAAAAAATGGATTACATTAAAGATAATGTAAGATTTAAATGTGGGGGGAAGGTATATACATATAAATCAAAATTCTCCTATAAAAAAAATATTATAATTGTATGACTTATTGACTTGTAAATAAATTAATTGTAAGAATATTTATATCTTTCTATATTATTTTAGTTCACCTACATCATATATGTTATAAGTATTCCTTGGTTTCAATTTACTAATATTTGATGTTATGCTACTTGTATTCTAAAATAAACAAAAAATATTTATGTGTCACACATACTATGAAGTTTTTACTCGTTTACTACAATATCTATGTTGAAAGGATCTCTTCCAATTAACACCATAATCCAATACTTGAATGATAAAGAGGATGAAAAGTGAAGTGAAAAAAATGTTATGAAAAAAAAAATAATATGAAAAAAAAAGTATATACCTTGAGAAACCGATGTGAAAAACAAGGAAAACCTTGTGCCAATAGGTCAAAAATCAATCTCATAAATATATCCTATTGGTTGATCATGGCTCAAGAGGGGCATAAGTAGGTCCAAAAAGGACAATGTATAAATTATGAACGGAGAAGTTCAAAACGAACACAAAATATGGTGTTATTTAATATCGAAGAGTGATCAACCAATGGATTTCTAGTACCATGCAATTACTTGGTTTGAAAATTGTGATATCATGTAAAGAATTAAAAGATCGGATATTACAAGTTTAAAGATGCATAACATTTTTTATTAGTTTGTCGCATATTTATGGGTTCAATAGGAATATATGATTATGTGTGAATTTGGTAATAAAGCTAGATATTATGTTTCTTTCTAATTAAGAAAAATCCTTTTGAAATCAGTCATACCTTTATAAAAAGATATTTTTTGGAAGAAAATTTTGAGATTTTGTGGGTATATCTTCTGTAAACCCTCACGAGATCATAACTCGTCCACTAGGGGTAACCTAGGGGTTTAAATGGCTTGTTGCATATGCTAAATGCAAATTCGATAATGGTTAATATTATTAAAATACCTAATTTGATCGAGGACGATCAAAGGATAAGTGTGGGGGAATTTGTTAAGTGCGAAAAGTTATATTATTTTTATTCCTCTTTACGTATAATTTTATTTCGTTTATTAAATAATATTTAATATTTAGTGAATATTTAATTTATGAGTTAATATCTATACTTATAAAAATTTATTAATATTTTGTATGATTTTTGATTAAAAATAGAGTTGGACGAAATGAGAAAATTGGAGCCGAACGAAGAAAATTGTTACTCGCGGAGTATTTGACGCACCAATTTTAAAACGGACATATCTCACTCATACGGACTCCAAATCAGACGTTTTTTAAGGCTACGAACATCTACTCAAAATGCTCTACAACATTGTAGTTGAGTACAGAAGCTAATTCAGCCTTTATCAGTACGAAAATCAAGAATTAAGTCGGCTGAGTGCATATCATGTTGCATCAAATTTTCCAACATCATAATTACAATAAGACTAAAAAATCAATGTGTATGGCAGAGGAAGAGAATTTCAAGTTATTTTCCTTACCCAAACAAGTGTTAGAGCCAATTATATTAGTAAAAGGAATGCAATTTGGCAAGTGAAGTACTATAAGATTAAGTCGGCAAAGTAATATAGCCTTCCAACTTGCACAAGTAGATGAATTTCTGATCCCAAGGATGATTAACAAGCTGTCCACATTTTTCCTATTTATAACCTCTATAAATAGAGGTAATATCATCTCACAAATGTATGTATTATATTCTCATATACTTAGTACTACTAAGTAGAGAGTTAGAAAAAATATTTTAGTCTTTTCTTTTGTAATACAAAATTATCTACTTAATGAATTTTTCTTATTCTCTCTTATTTCCATGTTTAATTTAGAGTAATTTTATTTTGTAGTAATATGTATTAATGTCTTGGCACATTATTTTTATGAGATTTGAAATGGGTCTTTAATTTATACAATTTTTTTTTTTTTTTAAATTTAATTTATACAACTTTGTTATTGAGTATTTATGTAAACTAGTTTTAATCTCTAAATTTATATAAGATTAATTTTGTTGGGTACACTTAATTATTTCTTGTATAAGCTAAGTTAATGTTTTGAAATTAATTAAACTTTGTTTAGTTAGTTTTATTAAAGAAACAACTAGTAATAATAACTGCATCTAGTTTTATTATTAGAGTTTACATAATATTAAATTTAGTTGGGTTATAGGGTATCTTCTTAATTAAATTTAATGGTTGGTGAAGTCTTCCAAATATTAAGGCAGTCAATTCATTAAAACCGGATTAATGAACACTAGGGCTTTACTATCTTGGGTACAAATAGTGAGCTAATATAAAAGGGTTGACAGGGGATTTACGAGGGTACTTTAAATCCTACAGCGACTTATTCATATAAAAGATGTAATTAATGAATGATTAAAAATAATCTTGCCAATGACTAAAATACATGTTACTACTACTTTCTCTATTTGATACACTCTCTTATTTACTTTATATATTTTACTTTTAAGCTTATTTTATTTTTAAGTTTTAAGTAGTTTAATCAAAACTCATTTCCCCCCATCTTTTTACTTTGCATATTTTCTAAATATTTTAGAAGTATCTTTAAAATTAGTAATCACAATCTCTGTGGGTTCGACCCCTACTTACCACTTACTATATTTAGGAAGTTGTAATAGGGTAAAATATAATTTAAATTTGTGCGCGTACGACAGCGTCCTACACACAGTTTTTAGCATTAAAGATTTGGATTTGCTCATTTCTTGGTTTAGAAGTTTCATACATAGACCAAGGCATTGTTCTTTCTGAAAAGAAATCTTCTAATGAGTTTTCCGCTTCAAAAAGGCTACCACTCCTTTGCCTGTCATCCTCAAGTTGCATATTTCTTATTCTCCATTGTATTCTAATCCCACTCATTATCGTTGCTTAATGGGCAAGCTAAATTTTTTGTCTCATACTAGCCCTGGTTTGTCCTTTACTGGACAAAGTCTTGGCCAATTTGTGCAACATCCCACCGAGGCACATTTTAATACTCTTACACAAACCCTTAATTACCTTGCTTCCACTATTGACCAAGGCATTTTGTTGAAGAGTTTTGATCATTTACAACTCTGCGCTTATTTTGACTTAGGGCGATTGTCATGATACAAGACGCGCTGTCAACGGTTATCTCATATTGTTTGATAACTCCCCTATTAGCTGGAAGTCTAAGAAGCAATCCACTGTTTCCAAGTCCTGTTCCGAAGCTAAATACCTTGTCATGTGTTCTACTGCTTCTAAAGTCATATGGATCATTCGCCTTCTTGAAGACTTGGGTGTTCATAATCTCAAACCCATTTCTTTTCACTGTGATAATATTTCCGCCATGCATATTGCTCATAATCTAGTTCAACATGAGTGTACTAAACATATCTCCATTGATTGCCATTTTACACGAGAAAAGATCCTCGAGGGGCTTCTTCAACTCAAGTATTTGCCTAATTTTGAACAACTTGCAGACATCTTGACTAAGGCATAAACATCTATGAACACTAGTGGACAAAACGAGATAGGCTGCGGTTTTATTGGGGTATAAGCTGCGGTTTCGACTCGCAGTATTAGTATCAGCAGCAGATGAGAAAATATTATTGGTTGCGGTCCTTAAAACCGCAGGCTATAGACCATTTTAAGAACAAAAAAAAGAAGACTAAAGGCTGCGGTTGTTTAAAAAACCGCAGCCTTTAGTAGTGCCCTATTTTTTTTTTCATTTCGTTTTATACCAATTGCAAGAAGAAATACTAATTGTAAATGATGCAAGAACAAATTAAGAATAAGAACATTAAGAACAATTTTCGTATATACATATAAAAAAAATCAAACATCAAAAATGGGTCGAATAGATGATGAACAAATTTACAATCAAACTAATTACAATTTACAATTTTCGTATACATATAAAAAAAATCAAACATCAATAACATTATTAACAATTTTCGTATAAAATTTTCAATTTACAATAAAAAATCAAAAACCTATGGTAAGATTCAAAGATGAAGAAACTTCCAGATCTGTTGGAAAAAAGGTATGGTAAGATTCAAAGATGAAGAAACTTGATGGAGACAAAGACGAACAATTGTGTCATATGAAGACAGAGACGAAACTTCAAGGAGTGAATGGTAAGATTCAAAGATGAACAAACTTCATGGAGTGAAAGCTTCAGCCCAAATTCCAAAAGGTTCATGGAGTGAAAGCACATGACAGCGTTTGTTGAAGATCGAAAGATGAAGAAACTTCATGGAGTGAAAGCTAAAGAAATTTGATCTGGATTACTCTGAATGAGAGAGGAAGAAAAGGGATCTAGGGTTAGAGGGAGAAAAGGAGACGAGGCGGAAGTGAGAGAGGATGAAATTAAAAGGTCGGTTTCTAATAATATATATACACTAGGGTTAGAAGTGAGAGAGGAAGAAATAAAAAAAATTATCATTGGTGCCCTTGAGGTATGCGTTTTTATCAATGGTGTATAAACTTATTTTTTTATTCCAATGGCACCCCTGAGGTTTAATGGTAATAACAACCGTGACACTTTTGTACTTTTTCCGTTAACTAACCGTTAAGTTTGAAATAAAAACGCATACCTCAGGGGTACCAATGATAATTTCCCTTAAACCTCAGGGGCACCAATGATAATTTCCATATATAATAAAATCAAAGTTAACGATTAGTTAACGGAAAAAGTACAAAAGTTCACGGTTGTTATTACCATTAAACCTCAGGGGTGCCACTGGAATAAAAAATAAGTTTATACACCATTGATAAAAACGCATATCTCAGGGGCACCAATGATAATTTCCCAAAAAATTTCTTTAATGTTATTGGCTGCGGTCATTGCCAAAACTGCAGCTTTTGAGGGTTTAAATTTTTTTTAATGTTATTGGCTGCGGTTTTGTCAATTACCGCAGCCTTTGAGAGTTAAATTTTTTTTTTGTTATTATTGGCTGCGGTTTTGTCAATGACCGCAGGCCGCAACCAATAACATTAAAAAAAAATCGCCTTATTTTTCTTTTATATTCTGCTGCGTTTATTAGGAACCGCAACTAATGTTTAGCAGCCAATAGCTTTTTTTCCACTAGTGGAAGTTGCGTCCTCTATTCTCCAAGCTTGGTGTGTTCTTTCACCCTCAAGTTTGAGGGGGGATGTTTATATACCTACTGTGCAACCTCATGTATCATAGCATTCCTCTCTCTTGATTCTAGAATACTGCTGCCACGTCACCTAAGTTTGTTATTTTGTTTTCATGCTCATCAAGTAATTTGTTATTCTTCAATTGTAGTGTGTTAGTACTTAGCTTCTAGAATAACTCTTCTGTCTATATATACTCTTTTCATGCTCTCAAGATCAATAAGAGAAATCATTCTTCATCCTCATAAAATTTGTTATTAATACCGGATCCACTTAATATAACTTAGTCAAAAACTGTTAATCACACTCTTATCTCTAACATCCATCTCATTTACAATTTACAAACTGATCCAACTCAATATATTTTTGAAGTCCGAATATTTTAGTAAGTTGGCTACTTATTTCTTTCTATAGTTTTTCTGCTACTATTAGTATTATTGGTATTTATATTTAGGAAAATTTGCCAAGAATAATCCCAACTATCACCCGTTGGCTAGAAATAATATCAACCATTGATTATTTTTTAATAATCCTAACTATTAATGAAGTTTGCTGAAAGCAGTCTCACTCTATTTTTAACCGGTTGTAGCAGGTTTTTTATTAATTTTTTTTATCTTTTTTTTAACTCTCCTTCGTCAAATTAGTATAACTCACCCTTTCTTCTTCTTCATCTTCTTCTTCATTCATCCTTCCTCCATTAACAAACCCTAAAACTTCATTCATCCTTCAACCCTTCCTCCATGGTCAAGATCTAAAACCTTCATCCCTTTAAGATTCAATGAATTCTTCTTCTTCTTCTTCTAAGGGATAAAGGTTTTAGTTCTTGACCATGGAGAAAGGATGAAGGATGAATGAAGTTTTAGGGTTTGTTAATGGAGGAAGGATGAATGAAGAAGAAGATGGAGAGGAAGAAAGGGTAGGTTATACTAATTTGATGAAGGAGAGTTAAAAAAAAAAGGTAAAAAAATTAATAAAAAACCTACTACAGCCGGTTAAGAATAGAATGAGACTTTTTTCAGCAAACTTCATCAATAGTTAGGATTATTAAAAAATAATCAATAGTTGGGATTATTTCTGTCCAACAGATGATAGTTGGGATTATTCTTGACAAATTTTCCTTATAAATCATAACTGGATGGTGATGTATTAATTATGAGTGATTTCATATGTTCTTGTTATTTTTATTTTTATCATTAAAGATGTGTTTATAATTTCCTAACCACTGCCTTTTCTTGCAATATGCACCATTTTTTTATCTAGTTGACTACTAAACAACACATAAATATAACACTGAAAACAATTTGGAAGTCCTGGTGAAATCTTTAAAATAACCCCCCCCCCCCCCCCCCAAAAAAAAAAAAAGAAGACACAATTTTAGTGAATTTGTTTCAAAAACTCTAATATGTACTTATTATGATTGTAAAATCTATTCCAATGCGATTTAAGATCATACTAATCTTTTACTTAAACAAAAATAGGCCGATAACCATCTTTTTTTTACCAAAAAAAGTGGATGTCTAGTAAATCCGCTTATTGGACAAAAATTAGTTATTAGGATTTATTAGTTGATTTATTGGATCAAACAAGCTAAAATAGTGTTTGGTAAAATAACTTGTTTGAAATTTCCAAAAAAAAAAATATAACTTGTTTGAAGAGCTTATTTACTCCAACCAGCTAAATATCTACACGCTAAGAATAGCAGCATTTTCATTCATCAAGTCGGGTTATTCAACAAAATTTTTGACGATATTACCCATTTTGCAATTCTCATTTCTACTACAATAGACTGTTACTGCCCTAACACACTTTCATTAAACCTTAAACAACAAGAAGCAAATGATTTTTTAAATTGTCCTTGTACTGCTGTGGGGAGTTTCTGTTTTTTTTTTTAATAATTATAAATTTTATTAACAATATTGAAAACACCATTATATGAGCAAAAGATACACCCGCGGGCATAAAAATCCACGTACTTTCTTCTTTTCTTCTTTTCTTTTTTGCTTTTTATTGTCATTCAAGTTTTCAATACTAATAGCATGAAGTTTTTGATAGGAATGTGCTTTATTTATCATAGACTCTTTTATATATTAAGTAAACATCAAGTAAAGTGAACAAGAACTAAAGGTGTTGTTTCTATCAAAATTTCTTACACTTTTTTGTTCATCTCCGAATTTAACAAAAAAAAATACACTCTCTTTAATTCACTACTAATGTTCCATTTGCTTTATACACTCTATCCAATATACTTATTATTTAATTTTTAATGTCTCTATTTGTGTATTATTAAAAATTACGAAAAATTGATATTAATAATCCTTGCATTGAAATGAATCAAACAAGATCTCACTTGCCTATGTTTTATAACTTATAGATTAATAATAAAACACAAATTAAGAATAAAAGATTAATAGTGTCCAAAAAGTAAATGGGACGTTAGTGCCGAATTGGATGGAGTAATTTATAATTATATTAATACATAGTTTGTGAATAAGATTAGTATAAATAATATTCATGTTCTTACACGTGTTTTCACACTAATCAATTTTTTGACTACCAGTTATATTATATTAAAGGAAAAATTACCCAGAATAATACGACCTTTCACTGATTTCCCAAGAATAATACGAACTTTCAATTAATCACCAATAATACGAACTTTAACATGTATTTTCTGCTGGCATACATGACCTGTTTATAACCAGTAGTACAGTTCTTTTTTTGACCGTTGCTCAGCAGGTTTTATCTCGTATTATTGGTGGTTAATTGAAAGTTCGAGCTACCGGTTAAACCTGCGAGCAACGGTCAAAAAAAGACCTGTACTACCGGTTATAAACAGGTCATGTATGCCAGCGGAAAATGCATGTCAAAGTTCGTATTATTGGTGGTTAATTGAAAGTTCGTATTATTCTTGGAAAATCAGTGAAATGTCGTATAATTCTGGGTAATTTTTCCTATATTAAATTAAAAGCTAAGAAATTCACCTAGTGAAATCAATTCAGTAAACAAAGCTTGTTATGCTAATAACTCAAAATTAAGCTAATCAAAAATAACTAAAATAACTTAAGTCCAATAACCAATGGAGCATTATGCTCAAATCAAAAGAAATCATTAATCCAAAAATTATATTAATATTATTTTTAAAAGAACTATTAAAATTAAACTCATATATCAATTAAATTAATGGATAATTAATTTTAATAGTTCTTTTGAAAATAATATTAATTTAATTGGTGTTTGTGTTAGCTTTTCTTGGTGTGTTAGGTTCTCGATCCAGCTGTTTTTGGTGTTTATTGAATACGTTGTGCATAGTCCACCCATATTCTGTTTTGGGTGTCCTGTTTTTTGGTCTACCTCTTCCAATTACTTTTTTCCCTACAGGGGTTTTTTTATGCCGGCGGATTTGGGTTCCCAAGTCTCAGTGTGGTGTTTGTTTTTTCCTCTTTTTATATAAATATATTCCAAATTTTCAAAAAAAAAAATTCGATTAATGTTTTCTTTTGATTTGAGCATAATGGTCCATTGGTTATTGGCACTTATGTTATTTTAGTAGTTTGTTATTCTAGAATATTTTGAAATTATTCTAAGAGTAATTTTTTTGTTGTGTTTGAGTTTAGTATAAAAAGTCAGATAAGGGACAATTGAAAATTTTTGCTCCGGGCCCATAAAATTTTCAAGACGGCTTTGCAAACACCGTCAAATTGCAGTGACTTTTTTCATTAATTATCAATCAAACAAGTACGTTGCATACTTGAATTGTTTGAAAATAATCAATGGTTGAGTATTTCAATATGTAGAATTATTAACGTCAACTTTCCTCCTAATATTAGAAGCGTACGTTCCTTTTTTGCTGATAAATTGTCATTAACTATAATAATAATTAGATAATACCTCTGCGATGCACGACTTTATCAAATTTTTTAACATATTTGTATAAATTCAGAAATTTAAATTATAAGAAATAAATTTTACATCTTAAAAATCCAATAAACCACCTGATACTCCTTTAATAAATAAAATTAAAAAGATTTTATAATTGAATAAATGAAATATAGTATATATTTTTTTGATAAATTAAATAATGTGAATTAAAAAGTAAAAAAATAATCAATATGAATTATTATACTCAAAATTTCAAAATAGTAAAGTCAAACATAATCATAATAACAATGATGTCAACTTTGCATTTTAAAGGGAAAATTTTTAATGAGAAAGTGACACGTAAGTGATTTTAAAAGATGATGATGTCAACAGTGTTTTGTTTTAGTAATAGTTATATATATTTGGAATAACTAACTATGTTTGATTCGCTATCATTGTGATGAGCTGAAGAAGTTGTATATATTTTGCAAATACAGATGGAGAAATGGGAAGTAGTACCCCTAACACGAAGTCAAAACGCTAATGTGACAACTTTAATGCGAAATAGGTTGGCTCCTTTGGGTTCTTCATCCTGTGCAGGTATAGGGAAGCCTTGTATATTCAGCATACCCGAATTTTATCGAAAGGACAATAAAGATATTTATCGGCCTTTTTCTGTCTCAATTGGCCCTATCTACTACAAAGATTCAACACTGGAAACCATGCAAGAGACTAAATGGATTTTTTTGAACTTGTTTCTACAACATCCGAAGAATGCGTATCCAAACAACTTGGATCATTATGTTGAATTTGTAAGAGAACGTGAAGTTAAAATTCGTGTGTGTTATGAAGAAATATTACTTAGAAGGAATCCTATCAATAACGAAGATTTTATTCAAATGATACTTTTGGATGCTACATTTTTCATCTCATTGTTTTTGGTACAGATTGGGGAAGTGGAGAACCTAAACTTACCATATAACGTAATGCCATTACTAATTAATTACTTTGAAAGAGATATATATTTGATGGAGAACCAACTTCCATTTTTCATTCTCTATGAACTATTTGATACTTCATTTGGTTCAGCCTTCGACAAAAGCTTCATAGAAATTGCTTGTGATTTCATGAATAACGGAAATTTTTTTTTCAGAACAAAAGAATCCATACCCAAGATTCGAAGTGATGACCCGACATCAATTAAGCACTTGCTCGACTTGTATCGTATTCTTTGCTTACATGAGGTAGATTTTAATCGCCAAAAAAAAGAAGATATAGCTTTAGATGATGCAAATATGAGTTTTTTCAGCTTGAAAGAATTGCAAGCAGCCGGAGTGAATATTGTCCCAAGTGAAAGTCGACAAGTGATCCATATAGAGTATGAGAATGGGCTTTTAAAAATTCCAAAAATTGTTATTGATGATAATACAGAATCTCAACTCCGAAATTTGCTCTACTTTGAACAATGCCACTCACCTGATACTTATTTCATTGCAGCCTACGTATCTTTCTTGGATAAATTGATAAATACTGTAGAAGATGTTGAAATTCTGATTAACAAAGGGATTCTAATCTATAATGGTCTTGGGAGTAACGAAGCAGTTGCGAACTTGTTCAACAATCTTACTAAACATATTGCTGTCAACGAGAAACCTTGTTATTATTGGGATATTAGTAGAGAATTGAACGCATATGCAAGTAAACATTGGCATAGATGGAAATCTGTTTTGAAGATACAATACTTTAACTCTCCATGGTCGATCATTTCTGTTGTTGCTGCAGGAATTCTTTTTATTCTTACTTTGCTACAGACTATTGCTGCTTTCAAGTAGGAATGTACTCCTACACTTTTATCCCCTCATTTACAAAATCTTAAGTATGTGTGTGTTTGGAGAAAAACTACAAAATCTAAAATGTATTATTATTTTACAATTTTTGAATTAAGTTAAGTTGATAATACTTCACTATTGTTTTTTCTATATAACTAACCAATATTACGTTTGGGTATCCAAAATGAAGAGATTACAATTGTATTGGTTGACTAGTTTTTATTAAAACTTGTGATTCAAAGACAAAAAGAAAGAGAAATTAAGAGGGATGATATTTAGGGTTTTTAATTATTACTGTTTGTATTCATTGTTTGAATGACTAATACTTATATACAGGGATTACTTAAGTCAATAATGAAAGAAAACTATAAAGAACAATTACAAAATCAATCACATTATTTTCTCCTATGATTACGTTATTCTGTTTCGCACACCCCCCTCAAGTTGGCTCGTGGGATCTCAGACACCCAACTTACCAAAAACATTCTCAAAGTCTTCATAGCCAACTGCTTTTGTTAGGATATATGTCAGCTGATCCTTGGATTTCACATGTGGATGACTGATAATTCCCCCATCAATTTTTCTTTAAAGTAGTGCCCATGGTGCAAAAACGCGATCGCGGTCGCGGATCACGGGAAAGGAAAAAATTCGGTTATCGCGGAACGGGTCGCGATTGCTATACAAGATTATAATCTTTTTAATTTGCTTTTAATTTGATTTTTTAATAATGTATATTTAAATTTTTTAGACATTTATCTCAAAATTATAATTGAAATTTGTATTTGCATTGTAAAAAACCGTTATATACTTCATATGATAAAATGGTAACTCTAATAAGTTAATATAATAACGTTCCCTATCCATTCTTTGTTTATTCCTTTATTTATCATCAGTATCTTTATTGACATGTCGCATTGAATTACTTATATGTTCTTCAAGTTCCCTATCCATTCTTTATTTATCCCTTTTTTTATCTTTATAACCCGTTAAAAGTGCCATTATATCTCTCCTAACCTCACCAAATACTATGCTATATGGAGCCACATCACCCTTTTTATGAATTAAGTATTGTTTTAATCGTGTTATGTCTCCAGTAATAACTTTTCCACAAAAATTACATTGAATTTTCTTTTTGATACCATCCACCGCTTTACCAAATCTCCATCTAATATCCTCTCCTGTTATGATTAAAAGGTGTGACTTGAGTACACCAAAATTAATCAAATAAATTAGTGGGATGGAATCACATGAAGTAAGTTAATGGGTGTGTTAAAGATGGGTGATTAAAAGTGATTGATGATGGTGTTTAAGTGAATTAATTCATGGAGTTAAAAGAGGATTAAAGAGACTTAAACATATGGTGTAATGATGAGTTAAATATGTGGTTAATGAGTAGAGATAATGAAGAGTTTGACAACCCAAGAATCATCCATGAGTCGAGATGCTCGAACAAGGCACTCAAAGTAGTCATTATGCCTCGAACGAGCGTTGAGATCAGTAGCTTCATCAAGAAGCTGCTCAAATGAGCTTAAGCCTGCCTCAAACGAGCATTTGGAGCTGCACGCCTGCAGCAACATATTGGATTCTTTGTCTGACTTTTCAAGTACTTAGTGGATGTTATGCTATATTTAATTCATTGTATTGTATTAATATTTTATGGCTCACAAATTTATGTTTATCCCTATAAATAGTGAAGCTCACATACACTAAATAATACATCCACAAAAATTACCCCAAGCCAAACACTAGCCTCATCTCTTCTCTAATTGTAATACTCTATACTTGAGAGTTTTTTGAGCTCCGTTTGGTAATATAAGAGTTACTATACCACGGGGGACGTAGCCAATTTTGGGTCAACCTCCTTAAACATTTGTGTCGTTTATTATTGCATTTTATTCCTACAAACATCGAGTTATAGTTTGCGTAATTTGTAAACACAAGACTCCACATATTTCGATCTTGGTTGTGTTAGAGATTGTAACACATCGTTCGATCGCTAATACGTCATCGTTTTTAATTGGTATTAGAGTCAAGTCGTTATTATCGTCGTGTAGAGGTCGTTTTGGTGTAACATGGCAACCATGTAACTCGATATTGAAAAGGTTGATAGGAGTATGAATTTTGGCTTATGGCAAGTCAAAATGAAAGCAATTTTGATACAAAATGGAGTGCATAAAGCACTTGGTGGTAAAGAGAAGATGCGCGAAGGCACAAATGAGGCGAGATGGGAAGAAATGGATGCGAAGGCTCTTTCCGCCATACAACTTTGTCTCTCTAATGATGTTTTGAGAGAAGTTGTAAAGGAGGAAACTTCTAAAGGCATTTGGGATAAATTGGAATCACTCTAAATGGAAAAGAGTGTTACCAATCGGCTTTTATTAAAGAGTCGTTTGTATGATCTCCGATTGCAAGAAGGGAAGCCGATGAAACCGCACCTTGATGAATTTTACTCAATATTAATGGATTTGCAAAATATTGATGTAAAAGTGGATGATGAGGATTTGGCCATCTTATTGTTGGTTTGACTACCACCTTCGTTTAAGCACTTTAGGGAAACCTTGTTATATGGAAGAGACACGTTGAGTAGTGAGGATGTTAGAAAGGCCTTAACTCAAAAGGACCTTATTGATTCTCAATTTGCTCAAAAGGAGTCCAAAGATTCCAATGATGCTTTTTTTGTGAAGGAGTCGAGTAGGAACAAAAGGGGTATGACTTGCAACTTTTGTAAGAAGAAAGGCCACCTCAAGAAAGATTGTTGGAAATTAAAATCCAAACAATCCAATGAAAGCAAGTCCAATAAAGCTATCTCCGCCAAAGCTAGCTATGTTGAAGGTGAGTTATATGATGTTGGTGCTCTCATTGTTACCAATGAATACAAGGGTGGTGACTCATGGATTTTGGATTCGGGATGTTCTAGACATATGACATTTAATGCAAAGTTCTTCTCAACTTATCAAAAGGTTGATGGAAGAAAAGTCATTATGGGCAATGAGGCTAGTTGTCCGATAGTTGGTATTGGAGATGTTAAAATTGTCATGTTTAATGGTGTCAAAGAACATTAACCAGAGTCCTTCATGTTCCAGGTATGAGTAAAAACTTAATTTCCCTTAGTACCTTGGATAAAGAAGGTTATACATGCATTGGTGAAGGTGGAGTTTTGAAGGTTGGCAAGGGTCCTAAGTTGATCATGAAAGGATCCCTTAATGATGGCTTGTATATACTAGTGGGTTCAACCTTAATTAGTTCGACTTGTGTGTCCTCTACTTCAACCGAGCATGAAAATAATGATCATGGTACCTCTTCAAACAACGAATGTTCGAGAATAATTCCAACATACCCCAATGAGTCCATGGGATATGTGGACTTGATTGGTAATTGAAATCATACTCTTTTGGGAGCCCTGGGCATTTTAATGCATGTGTTATGTTTTAGCACATGTGTTGTTTTTGTTTTATGTTTTATTTTGAGTATGTAATGGTGTAAGTAACTATATTATGTTTGGAGTGAATTAGAGAATTCCATTGACTTGGGTGAACTCAAGTCAAGGTGGAGATTGTTATAGGTGTGACTTGAGTACACCAAAATTAATCAAATAAATTAGTGGGATGGAATCCCATGAAGTAAGTTAATGGGTGTGTTAAAGATGGGTGATTAAAAGTGATTGATGATGGTGCTTAAGTGAATTAATTCATGGAGTTAAAAGAGGATTAAAGAGACTTAAACATATGGTGTAATGATGAGTTAAATATGTGGTTAATGAGTAGAGATAATGAAGAGTTTGACAACCCAAGAATCAGCCATGAGTCGAGATGCTCGAACAAGGCACTCAAAGTAGTCATTATGCCTCGAACGAGCGTTGAGATCAGTAGCTTCATCAAGAAGCTGCTCGAACGAGCTTAAGCCTGCCTCGAACGAGCATTTGGAGCTGCACGCCTGCAGCTAGGGGTGTTCATTAGCGGGTACCCGGCATTTCGGGTACCCGGAAAGCCGGGTACCCGGTTAACCGGGTACCTTTTTTAGCGGCCCGTGTCCCGGCCCATTTAATGCGGGTACCCGGTTTTCGGGTACTCGGATAAGACGGGTCGGGACACCGGGTACCCGGATTTTTTTTTTTGATCATTTTAACTGAATTAATTATGTTTTTATTTAAAAAATCTGGGCATAAACAATTAAATCAGATTCAAAATAGTGTGTGAAGTATGCAGAAGCACTCAAGCAGAACAGTGCACAACACAAGCACAAGCACTGTATGGCCATGACTGAAATTGCATTTAGCATTTAGATAATCAATTCAAAGAAAATGCAATAACTGTTAGGATTTAGGAAATAACTATTAGGAAACAATTATTTAGCATGTTATTTCCTAACAGAAATTGCATATAAATAACGATTGTCAATGATATTTCAAGGCAAAATCAATCACAATTATAACTAAAACAAGCAAAGTGATGGCTGAGCTACACAAACTGCATTTGACAAGAAGATACAAGCAATTAGTTTTGAAAAAGTATATATAGTTACTAAGCGGGTCATTCACGGGTACCCGGTTCTTTTTAAAAACGGCCCATGACCCGACCCGGTTAAGACGGGTCGGGTACCCGACCCGGACTTTTCAAGTTTTTTAATTTTTTGACCCGCCGTTTATGAGGCGGGTCGGCGGGTCAACGGGTCGGGTCGGGCGGGTCGGGTATTTTTGAACACCCCTACCTGCAGCAACATATTGGATTCTTTGTCTGACTTTTCAAGTACTTAGTGGATGTTATGCTATATTTATCTCATTGTATTGTATTAATATTTTATGGCTCACAAATTTATGTCTATCCCTATAAATAGTGAAGCTCACATACACTAAATAATACATCCACAAAAATTACCCCAAGCCAAACACTAGCCTCATCTCTTCTCTAATTGTAATACTCTATACTTGAGAGTTTTTTTGAGCTCCTTTTGATAATATAAGAGTTACTATACCACGGGGGACGTAGCCAATTTTGGGTGAACCTCCTTAAACATTTGTGTCGTTTATTATTGCATTTTATTCCTACAAACATCGAGTTATAGTTTGTGTAATTTGTAAACACAAGACTCCACATATTTCGATCTTGGTTGTGTTAGAGATTGTAACATATCGTTCGATCGCTAATACGTCATCGTTTTCATCTCCAGCCATAACAATTGTTTTGTTGATGATATACTAACATGTTACACAACATATACAAATTATAATTAAAAGGAAAAATTACCGTGAATAATACGAACTTTCACCAATTTTCCTACAATAATATGAACTTTTGATTAACCCTGAATAATACCAACTTTGATGTAGATTTCCCTCTAGCATCCTTGACTTGTTGGTAACCTACAATTGTAGGTGAACTTGCCAAAAAATAAAAGGAAAATAGAAAAAAATGCAATAAAAATTTAAAAGTTTATTGCCTACAATAAAATAATAATAAGAAAAAATTAACGTGAATAATACGAACTTTCAATGATTTCCCTACAATAATACTAACTTTCGATTAATCCCTTTTTATGACAAGTTAACCTACAATTGTAGGTTATCAATAAGTTAAGGATGTTAGAGGGAAATCCACATCAAAGTTGGTATTATTCAGGGTTAATCGAAAGTTCGTATTATTATAAGGAAATCGATTAAAGTTCGTATTATTCACGGTAATTTTTCTTAATTAAAAAAAAAGTCGAGTAAATTTCTTTTCAAACTATGTCAAGTATATATGGTTAATAATTACAAATTATTTAAATGTTATATAATTTTTATGACTTTATAAATTAATTAATTTATGGACATTAAACCTTTAAAAATATTAAAATATTATAATGCGTAAAAAATAAATATTGCAAATATTTTCAACTATTTAGTATTACCAAAATTTAAATAGAAATAGAGTAGTAGACTAAATGTAGTACTATATTATAAAAAAAATGGAGTTCCATATTAGTAGTAGTACTACCGTCATTCCACCACTTAGTATTTAATAGTCTACCGTCACTCAAGTTGGCTTGTGGGATCTCTAACACCCAACTTGTCCAAAACATTCTCAAAGTCTTCATAGCCAACTGCTTTTGTTAGGATATATAACAGTTAATCCTTGGATTTCACACGTGGATAATTGATAATTCCCCTTTCAATGTTTCTTTAAAGTAGTGCCTGCTATTTCAACACGTTTGGTTCGGTCATGCTCGACCGGATTCATAGATATGCTAATGGCTGCAGTATTATCACAATATAATTTGCACACATTTCTTTGAGGAAAGCCCAATTCTGTCATCAATTTTCGAACCCATAGGATTTCAACAACTCCTTTAGCTGTACCTCGATATTTAGCTTCAATGCTTGATAGAGCAACCACCTTCCTTTTCTTACTTCTCCATGTAACCAGATTTCGTCCTACTAAAGTAAGATATGCGGAGGTAGATTCCCTATCATCTAAATCACCTACCCAATCAACATCTGTATAAGCTAGAAGATCTAGAGTATTCTCTCTCTTGAAATAAATCCCCCTGCTACTAGTGCCTTTTAGATACCTCAAGATCCGTAGAACCGATTCTATATGTTGGGACTGTGGGAGATGCATAAACCGACATACAAATCTAACTGCGTATGTGATATCTGGTCACGTATGTGATAAATAGATAAGTTTCCCAACTATCTTTGATATTGTTCTAGGTCTGGTGTCTCTGCTCCTTTAACAATCCGAACTCAATGGTTGACTATCATTGGTGTATCCACTGGTTTACAATCGAGTAGGCTTGCTGTAACACCCCGACAGAAGATCCATGACATACTCGCTCTGATTAATATAGACTCCCTTCCTCGATCGAAGAACCTTAATACCTAGTAAATATTTGAGATTTCCTAGATCTTTCATCTCAAATTCCCAAGACAATTTGTTCTTGAGGTCTTGCATTTCCTATAATAATCATGTCATCAACATAGAAAATCAGACAAGTAGTTTATCCCTTTTTTCTGTTAAGGAAAAGTGTATGATCTGAATTACTTTACCCGTAGCCAAACTGTTTCATAGCCACGGTAAATCTTCCAAACCATGCCCTAGGAGACTATTTCAGACATAGAGAGCCTTTTTCACTCTACATCCTTCTCGTCTATTATATTCTTGATTGTAACCTCGTGGAACTTCCAGACAAACCTCCTTTTCAATATTGCCATGCAGAAAAGAATTTTTAACATCGAACTGGTGAAGAGGCCAGTCTTTATTTGCTGCAATAGAGAACAAGACCCCAAAATTATCAATTTTTCTACAAGAGAGGAAGTTTTAGAGTAGTCGACTCCATATGTGTGTGTATACCCTTTCGCCACCATTCGCGCTTTGTATCTCTCTATAATGCCATCAACTTTATGTTTGATCGAGAAGACCCATCTGCACCTCACAACTTTCTTCCCTTTGGGCAAAATACATTTCTCTCAAGTTTCATTCTTTTTAGAGCCATATACTCCTCTTCCATAGCCTTTTTCCATTTTTCATCAAGGAGTGCTTCTTCCACATTCTTCGGAATAGTGCCTGAATAAAGAGATGTGGTGAAGGTGAGGGCTGTCTAAGATAAGTGTCCCTCACAAATGAACTAAATAAGATATTTGGACCAATGGGCCTCGAACTCCGGATCATATCGCTTTGGTGGAACACCTCTAGTACTTCTATGAGGGAGTCTGCAGAAACATCACGGTTAGTCTATTCAAGCTCAACGCTTACCTCCTTCGTACTTATGGTGGGAAGCCTAGTAGGCCAGTTTGAGGATGAGTTAGATGAGTGGTTTACTATATTTTCAGAAGTATTCTCACTGGTACTGCCTTCTTGCTTTTTATGATACTTAGCCACAACTGAGGGAGATATTAATAAACTTAGATCGTTACTAGAAGTCTCCCCTTGAGATCTAAGTTTGTGATAATAGTAGGTATCCTCAATGAATCGGCAATCCATGGTAGTATAGATACGGTTAGTGATAGGGACACCAATAGCCCTTATGATGACTCCCATAGCAAACAAAGACACATTTGAGGGCTCGTGGTTCAACCAAAAACTCTTAGTGGTAAGGAGTGAATGGAAGGGAGGGGAAGAAGGTCTTTATGTTTGTCAAGAGGGGTTTTATATTTGAGATTTGTGTGGTTAGTCTATTTGAGAGATAGGTGGCAGTAGCAATGGCTTCGGGCTAGAAGGAAGGTGGAGTATGGTACTCAAACTTAAGAGCTCGGGTAATCTCGACAAGGGTTCTATTCTTGCGCTCAACAAAACCATTTTGTTTGGGGGGTATCAGGACATGTAGTTTGGTGGGTAAGACAATTAGAGGACAAAAAATGTTTCATATTATGATTAACGAATTCACCAACATTATTAGATTGAAGGGTTTGAACAAAAGTATGAAATTGAGTGCGAACCATGTTATAAAATTTCACAAAGACATCTTAGACTTCACATTTGTGTTTAAGTGACTTTTAGCAAGTATACACGATTCACAATCCAAAGACAAAATACAGTTTATAAAGGAAGGGAAGAGATGTTCTAGATTCCGTAAGGATAGGTGACCTAAGTGACGGTGCCGCATTAAGAGTTGTTGAGTTGGGGATCGGTGAGCAAGAACTACATGACTTTTCGAGAATACCTCGTCCACATAGAATAAATCACCACGTTCAATACCATGCCCAATGATCGTCTCGGTCCGAACATCTTGTATAACACAACCAGTTGAAGTAATGAGAGTAGTACAATCAAGTTCTTTAGTAAGCTGAGTAACATAGAACAAATCATCACTAAGCTATCCTCTAGGTAAAAAGAGGGAATATTTGGCTCATGTGGAAGTTACATGATTTGGCTACCAAAAGAAAAGAAAAGGCAATTTAATCCTGTAACTAAATTCAATTTACGTTTAAGGTAGGCTATTTGGCTATGTAGCTTAATTCTAGCGAACATGTTATCATCCTCGGTCTAAAGAAAAGCCGATTGTACTGGAGAAGAACAAACACAATACTTTAATCCCGTAAGTAGCAATCAAAATCGATGGTACGCGCAAGGAGTCCAAAAAGGCTCAATACTCACTAACTAATCAAAATGCGCCTCTAAAAGTAGTCAACAAGGCCACCAACCAAGCAAACCCAGATCCCCCAAGCTATTGGGAAAGGGTCATACACTTGGTCCTAAAACAGGGCACAAGGCTAGGAAAATATGAATTCGAATAAAACCAGAAATGTACACACAGAAGCTCGCATGCTAGTTTCACAACTCCAACATTTTTATTAAAAACACAAACAAAACATGAAGATGCAATATGTACAACATGCTATGAATGGAAGGTGAATATGCGAAATATATACAAAATAATATATGAAACGGACTAAGCATGAACTACATGTAACTAAATGCACAAACAAACAGCTAATAATGACAATAGTGTTGACCAACTTTCCCCTAAGCCAACCCTTTGTTAGTCTCTAGTAAAGAAGTAGATAAAAGATAAACATGAAACGTTTAAAACCATGGTCAACAAGACTGTCGCAATACCCAACACAAACAAACACTTGTCAATAATAACGAGGGAAGAACGTCATACCTAGGCTAGGAGGGCTCTTATTCGTAACACTACCATTACCATCATAGTGGTCTAAGAACTCTCTGCACTATAGAAGAAGTGGAGGCACAAAGCCCAAAGCTAAATCAATTTCCTCCCCCAAGCTAGGGTGAAGCTATATTCTTCATTTTTGATGCTGTGTTCTTTTAAGCATTAACCCTCTCTACATCATCAAATCAAGCATAAGCAATACTTGTGGAGGGTTAATTCCAATGGTCGTCTGGATCTGCAAGTACTAATAAACAACACTACAAACCAAACGTCATCACTGACAAAACAAAAATGCAATGCAATTTAGGAAAACAAAAGATGAAACAAAATGAAAATGGACAATTGGGTTGCCTCCCAACAAACGCTTCTTTAAGGTCTTTAGCTAGACCTGACTCACTATAAAGTGAGTCAAACTTCGTAGGTGTTTGTCAAAGTCACTCCCCCACAATAGTAGAGATTGAAGAGTGGAAAATGGAGAGGAGAAAGAAGAGAAGTAGAAACACAACAAAAAATAACTTTTCATAACCAGATGAAAAGCCGAAAGAAGAACGAACGATGGGAGGGGGAACGAAAGCAATTGGCAAGACATCACAAGCATCAAGTTGGGCATTATGGAGAACGATCTAGAACTTCTCACAATGACTAAGAGGTGTAGGGTGAGACTAAACAGAAGGCACGCTAAGGTTATGCACTTGAGACTCTAGCCGGATGATCATGCACATATGTGAGGGATTCATCATGGTGGGATCACAATGTTCCTCAACCAGAACCTCACTGATAAGTGGTGCATCCAGACAAGGAACGGGAGAGTCATGATGCAAGAATGTTGGGAATATAGATTCCCCCAAGTTATCCATATCACCATCAAACTCATCCAAAGGTGATCATTAATAGAATGAGGAACAATGTGGTGAGGGGAATCTACAACCAACATCCATATTGATCCAAAAATCTCATAAAAAGGTGCGTATCCGAACTCATTTCCCAATGAAATATTGACCTCCTGTAAAACATATTGAAGAACAAGAGGAAGGTCTCCTCACTAGATTATGTATGAATAATCACTTAAATAACCACGAGAGGATGAAGGGAGACACAATATAAGGTGGAGAAGAATGAATAGAGTCATATGAAACCAACAACCAAAATCATAACAAAAAGCCCAAAAATTATTGTAATACCCAACCCCCTCACTATCACTAAGCTATCGTCTAGATAAAAAGAGGGAATATTTGGCTCATATGGAGGTTACATGATGTGTCTACCAAAAGAAAAGAAAAGGCAATTTAATCCCGTAACTAAAGCCAATTTAATTTTAAGGTAGGCTATTTGGCTATGTAGCTTAATTCTAGCGAACATGTTATCATCCTCGGTCTCAAGAAAAGCCGACTGTACTGGAGAAGAACAGACACAATACTTTAATCCCGTAACTAGCACTCAAAATCGATGGTACGCGCAAGGAGTCCAAAAATGTTCAATACTCACTGACTAGTCGAAATGCGCCTCTAAAGGTAGTCAACAAGGCCACCAACCAAGCAAACCTAGATCCCCCACGCTATTGGGAAAGGGTCAAACACTTGGTCCTAAAACAGGGCACAAGGCTAGGAAAATATGAATTCGCTTAAAACCAGATATGTACACCCAGAAGCTCGCATGCTAGTTTCACAACTCCAACATTTTTTTTAAAAACACAAACAAAACATGAAGATGCAATATCTACATCATGCTATGAATGCAAGGTGAATATGCGAAATATATACAAAATAATATATGAGATGGACTAAGCATGAACTACATGTAACTAAATGCACAAACAAACAACTAATAATGACAATAGTGTTAACCAAACTTTCCCCTAAGCCAAGCCTTTGTTAGTCTCTAGTAAAGAAGTAGATAAAAGATAAACTTGAAACGTTTAAAACCATGGTCAACAAGACTGTCACAATACCCAACACAAACAAACACTTGTCAAAAATAACGAGGGAAGAAAGTCACACCTAGGCTAGGAGGGCTCTTATTCATAACACTACCATCACCATCGTGGTCTAAGAACTCTCTGCACTATAGAAGAAGTGGAGGCACAAAGAGCGAAGCTAGATGAATTTCTCCCCCAAGCTAGGGTGAAGCTATATTCTTCATTTTTGATGCAGTGTTCTTTTCAGCCTTATATCTCCTCTTTCTCACCCTTTCGGGACCATTAGCATTGACCCTCTCTACATCATCGAATCAAGAATAAGCAAAACATGTGGAGGGTCAATTCCAATGGTCGTTTGGATCTGCAAGTACTAATAAACAACACTACAAACCAAACGCCATCACTGAGAAAACAAAAATGCAATGCAGTTTAGGAAAACAAAAGATGAAACAAAATGAATATGGACAATTGGGTTGCCTCCCAACAAGCGCTTCTTTAAGGTCTTTAGCTAGACCTGACTCTCTATAAAGTGAGTCAAACTTCGTAGGTGTTTGTCAAAATCACTCCCCCCCAATAGTAGAGATTGGCAAGGGGGAAAATAGAGAGGAGAAAGAAGAGAAGTAGAAACACAACAAAAATTAACTTTTCATAACCAGATGAAAAGCCGAAAGAAGAACGAACGATGGGAGGGGGAACCAAAGCAATTGGCAAGGCATCACAAGCATCGAGTTGGGCATTATGGAGAACGATCTAGAACTTCTCACAATGACTAGGAGGTGTAGGGTGACACTAAACAGAATGCACGCTAAGGTTATGCACTTGAGACTCCTCAATCACGGGTATATCTACCTATAAGTCATTGGGTTCACTAGCCGGATGATCATGCACATATGTGAGGGGTTCATCATGGTGGGATCACAAGGTACCTCAACCAGAACCTCACTGATAAGTGGTGCATCCAGACAAGGAACGGGAGAGTCATGATGCAAGAATGTTGGGAATATAGATTCCCCCAAATTATACATATCACCATCAAACTCATCCAAAGGTGACCATTAATAGAATGAGAAACAATATGGTGAGGGGAATCTACAACCAAAATCCATATTAATCAAAAAAGCTCATAAAAAGGTGCGTATCCGAACTCATTTCCCAATGAAATATTGACCTCCTGTAAAACTCAATGAAGAACAAGAGGAAGGTCTCCTCACTAGATTATGTATAAATAATCACTAAAATAACCACGAGAGGATGAAGGGAGAAACAATATAAGCTGGAAAAGAATGAATAGAATCATATGAAACCAACAACCAAAATCATAACCAAAAGCCCAAAAATCATTGTAATACCCAACCACCTCACTATCACTAAGCTATCCTCTAGGTAAAAAGAAAGAATATTTGGCTCATGTGGAGGTTACATGATGTGGCTACCAAAAGAAAAGAAAAGGCAATTTAATCCCGTAACTAAAGTCAATTTACGTATAAGGTAGGCTATTTGGCTATGTAGCTTAATTCTAGCGAACATGTTATCATCCTCGATCTCAATAAAAGCCGACTGTGTTGGAGAAGAACAGACACAATACTTTAATACCGTAACTAGCACTCAAAATCGATGGTACGCGCAAGGAGTCCAAAAATGCTAAATACTCACTGACTAGTCGAAATGCGCCTCTAAAGGTAGTCAACCAAGCCACAAGCCAAGCAAACTCAGATCCCCCAAGCTATAGGGAAAGGGTCAAATACTTGGTCCTAAAACAGGGCACAAGGCTAGGAAAATATGAATACGTATAAAACCAGATATGTACACCAAGAAGCTCGCATGCTAGTTTCACAACTCCAACATTTTTATTAAAAACACAAACAAAACATGAAGATGCAATATCCACATCATGCTATGAATGCAAGGTGAATATGCGAAATATATACAAAATAATATATGAGATGGACTAAGCATGAACTACATGTAACTAAATGCACAAACAAACAGCTAATAGTGACAATAGTGTTAACCAACTTTCCCCTAAGCCAAGCCTTTGTTATTCTCTAGTAAAGAAGTAGATAAAAGATAAACATGAAACGTTTAAAACCATGGTCAACAAGACTGTCGCAATACCTAACACAAACAAACACTTGTCAATAATAACGAGGGAAGAAGGTCATACCTAGGCTAGGAGGGCTCTTATTCTTAACACTACCATCACCATCATAGTGGTCTAAGAACTCTCTACACTATAGAAGAAGTAGAGGCACAAAGCGCGAAGCTAGATCAATTTCCTCCCCCAAGCTAGGGTGAAGCTATATTCTTCATTTTTGATGCTGTGTTCTTTTAAGTCTTATATCTCCTCTTTCTCACCCTTTCGGGACCATTAGCATTGACCCTCTCTACATCATCGAATCAAGCATAAGCAAAACTTGTGGAGGGTCAATTCCAATGGTCGTTTGGATCTGCAAGTACTAGTAAACAACACTACAAACCAACCGTCATCACTGACAAAACAAAACTGCAATCCAGTTTAGGAAACCAAAAGATGAAACAAAATGAATATGGACAATTGGGTTGCCTCCCAACAAGTGCTTCTTTAAGGTCTTTAGCTAGACCTGACTCATTATAAAGTGAGTCAAACTTTGTAGGTGTTTGTCAAACTTACTCCCCACAATAGTAGAGATTGGGGAGTGGAAAATAGAGAGGAGAAAGAAGAGAAGTAGAAACACAACAAAAATTAACTTTTCATAACCAGATGAAAAGCCGAAAGAAGAACGAACGATAGGAGGGGGAACAAAAGCAATTGGCAAGGCATCACAAGCATCAAGTTGGGCATTATGCAGAACGATCTAGAACTTCTCACATTGACTAGGAGGTGTAGGGTGACACTAAACAGAATGCACGCTAAGGTTATGCACTTGAGACTCCTCAATCACGGGCATATCTACCTCTAAGTCATTGGGTTCACTAGCCGGATGATCATGCACATATATGAGGGTTTCATCATGGTGGGATCACAAGGTACCTCAACCAGAACCTCACTGATAAGTGGTGCATCCAGACAAGGAACGGGAGAGTCATGATGCAAGAATGTTGGGAATATAGATTCCCCCAAATTATCCATATCACCATCAAATTCATCCAAAGGTGATCATCAATAGAATGAGGAACAATATGGTGAGGGGAATCTACAACCAACATCCATATTAATCCAAAAATCTCATGAAAAGGTGCGTATCCAAACTCATTTCCCAATGAAATATTGACCTCCTGTAAAATTCAATGAAGAACAAGAGGAATGTCTCCTTACTAGATTATGTATGAATAATCACTAAAATAACCACGAGAGGATGAAGGGAGAAACAATATAAGCTAGAGAAGAATGAATAGAGCCATATGTAACCAACAACCAAAATCAAAACCAAAAGCCCATAAATCATTGTAATACCCAACCACCTCACTATCACTAAGCTATCCTTTAGGTAAAAAGAGGGAATATTTGGCTCATGTCGAGGTTACATGATGTGGCTACCAAAAGAAAAGAAACGGCAATTTAATCTTGTAACTAAAGTCAAAATATGTTTAAGGTAGGCTATTTGGCTATGTAGCATAATTCTAGCGAACATGTTATGGAACATGCAAGGAGGTGTTGATTCCTTGATGTTGCACTGAGAAATACCCTGGTCAACACTCAGGCTGATGTGCTTCAAATTCCTCTAAGTTCAGTTGACAAAGGCCTTCAAGAAACGGATTCTTGAAATTCAAGCCCTGACTGGCTGACCTACAAGGCTTCACTCACCCTCAGTGTAAGTCCTCCCCTACCCAAGCTTAGGCTTCACTCACCTAAGACTAAAGAAGGTTTCCCACAAACTTGCTTCACTCACAAGTCCCTAGGATAGAGTTTGCTTCACTCACAAACTCACCAAACAACAATGTTTGAAAGAAAACAGAAAAATGTTGATTAATCTTCAAAAGTGAGTCTTTACAAATAAGAGGCCTCAATATATAGGCTCTCCAATACTGAATAACGGTCATCTTGGGGGTTAATACAAGATTATCTAAAAAACACCCCACGTGACATACATGTGCAACTCATTAAAACAAAAACAGAATAGTTTTAACAGTCTTCAGCAGTTCTGTTTCAACTGTTGACCAGCCCACCTTCAATCAGATGTTGTGGGCTCTCCAAGAATGATCAGAGTGGTTCTAGCCCCTTGATGGCTTGGTCCATGTGCCAAGATTCCAGTTCTGCCCTTGGTGAGGTCTAATTGTTCCCAGTCTTCTCCCAGTAAGTGCACCAAGGTCTGCTGTTCATCAGTTTTCTCTAGTGTCCTGTCTCTTGTGGCAGGCTTGTCTGTTTGGGCTTGAACCAACTTATTTGGCCTTTCCAAGGGTCCTGGTTGATTGGTATAGCTTGCTAACCCCTTGCTGGTTCCACACCCGGACTTGTGGGTCATGGTCTTACTCCCAAGTGGATTTGGTGCAGATGAATAGGTCCAATTTCCCTGCTGATCATGAGTATTTGTCTCTTCCTGTGTTTGATGACCCTTGGTGGTTGTTACATGATCATTGGGGCCTGGCTTGTGTGTGTTTGACCTTGAACCATCCTCACATGGTTCATGTTATCATCCTCTGTCTCAAGAAAAGCCGACTGTACTGGAGAAGTATAGACACAATACTTTAATCCCGTAACTAGCACTCAAAATCGATCGTACGCGCAAGGATCCAAAAAGGCTCAATACTCACTAACTAGTCGAAATGCGCCTCTAGAGTTAGTCAACCAACAACCAACAAAGCAAACCAAGATCCCCCAAGCTATTGGGAAAGGGTCAAACACTTGGTCCTAAAACAGGGCACAAGGCTAGGAAAATATGAATTCGCATAAAACCAGATATGTACACCCAGAAGCTCGCATGCTAGTTTCACAACTCCAACTTTTTTATTAAAAACACAACCAAAACATGAAGATGCAATATCTACAGCATGCTATGAATGCAAGGTGAATATCCGAAATATATACAAAATATTAAATGAGATGGACTAAGCATGAACTACATGTAATTAAATGCACAAACATAGAGCTAATAGTGAAAATAGTGTTGACCAACTTTCCCCTAAGCCAAGCCTTTGTTAGTCTCTAGTAAAGAAGTAGATAAAAGATAAACATGAAACATTTAAAACCATGGTCAACAAGACTGTCGTAATACCCAACACAAACAAACACTTGTCAATAATAACGAGGAAAGAAGGTCATGCCTAGGCTAGGAGGGCTCTTATTCGTGACACTACAATCACCATCATAGTGGTCTAAGAACTCTCTGCACTATAGAAGAAGTGGAGGCACAAAGCGCGAAGCTAGATCAATTTCCTCCCCCAAGCTAGTATGAAATAATATTATTCATTTTTGATGCAGTGTTCTTTTAAGCCTTATATCTCCTCTTTCTCACCCTTTCGGGACCATTAGCATTGACCCTCTCTACATCATCGAATCAAGCATAAGCAAAACTTGTGGAGGGTTAATTCCAATGGTCATTTGGATCTGCAAGAACTAATAAACAACTCTACAAACCAAACGTCATCACTGACAAAACAAAAATGCAATGCAGTTTAGGAAAACAAAAGATGAAACAAAATGAATATGGACAATTGGGTTGCTCCTAACAAGCGCTTCTTTAAGGTCTTTAGGTAGACATGACTCACTATAAAGTGAGTCAAACTTCGTAGGTGTTTGTCAAACCCACTCCCCACAATAGTAGAGATTGGGGAGTGGAAAATAGAGAGGAGAAAGAAGAGAAGTAGAAACACAACAAAAATCCACTTTTCATAACTTGATGAAAAGCCGAAAGAAGAACGAACGATGGGAGGGGGAACGAAAGCAATTGGCAAGGCATCACAATAATCAAGTTGGGCATTATGGAGAACGATCTAGAACTTCTCACAATGACTAGGAGGAGTAGGGTGAGACTAAACAGAAGGCACGCTAAGGTTATGCACTTGAGACTCCTCAATCACGGGCATATCTACCTCTAAGTCATTGGGTTCACCAGTTGTATGATCATGTACATATGTAAGGGGTTCATCATGGTGGGATCACAAGGTACCTCAACCAGAACCTCACTGATAAGTGGTGCATCCAAACAAGGAACGGGAGAGTCATGATGCAAGAATGTTGGGTATATAGATTTCCCCAAATTATCCATATCACCATCAAACTCATCCAAAGGTGATCATTAATAGAATGAGGAATAATATGGTGAGGGGAATCTACAACCAACATCCATATTAATCCAAAAATCTCATAAAAAGGTGCGTATCCAAACTCATTTCCCAATGAAATATTAACCTCCTGTAAAACTCAATGAAGAACAAGAGGAAGGTCTCCTCACTAGATTATGTACGAATAATCACTAAAATAACCACGAGAGGATGAAGGGAGAAACAATATAAACTGGAGAAGAATGAATAGAGTCATATGAAGCCATCAACCAAAATCATAACCAAAAGCCCAAAAATCATTATAATACCCAACCACCTCACTATCACTAAGCTATCCTCTAGGTAAAAAGAGGGAATATTTGGCTCATATGGAGGTTACATGATGTGGCTACCAAAAGAAAAAAAAGGCAATTTAAACCCGTAACTAAAGTCAATTTACGTTTAAGGTAGGCTATTTGTCTCTGTAGCTTAATTCTAGCGAACATGTTATCATCCTCGGTCTCAAGAGTAGCCGACTGTACTGGAGAAGAACAGACACAATACTTTAATCCCGTAACTAGCACTCAAAATCGATGGTACGCGCAAGGAGTCCAAAAAGGCTCAATACTAACTGTCTAGTCAAAATGCGCCTCTAAAGGTAGTCAACCAAGCCACCAACCAAGCAAACCCAGATCCCCCAAGCTATTGGGAAAGGGTCATAAACTTGGGCCTAAAACAGGGCACAAGGCTAGGAAAATTTGAATTCGCATAAAACCAGATATATATACCCAGAAGCTCGCATGCTAGTTTCACAACTCTAACATTTTTATTAAAAACACAAACAAAACATGAAGATGCAATATCTACAGCATGCTATGAATGCAAGGTGAATATGCGAAATATATACAAAATAATATGTGAAATGGATTAAGCATGAACTACATGTAACTAAATGCACAAACAAACAACTAATAGTGACAATAGTTATGACCAACTCCCCCCAAAGCCAAACCTTTGTTAGTCTCTAGTAAAGAAGTAGATAAAAGATAAAGATGAAACGTTTAAAACCATGGTCAACAAGATGGTCGCAATACCCAATACAAACAAACACTTGTCAATTATAAAGAGGGAAGAAAGGCATACCTAGGCTAGGAGGGCTCTTATTCGTAACACTACCATCACCATCATAGTGGTCTAAGAACTCTTTGCACTATAGAAGAAGTGGAGGCACAAAGCACGAAGCTAGAGCAATTTCCTCCCCCAAGCTAGGGCTAAGCTATATTCTTCATTTTTGATGCAGTGTTCTTTTAAGCCTTATCTCCTCTTTCTCACCCTTTCGGGACCATTAGCATTGACCTCTCTACATTATCGAAGCAAGCATAAGCAAAACCTGTGGAGGGTCAATTCCAATGGTCGTTTGGATCTGCAAGTACTAATAAACAACACTACAAACCAAACATCATCACCAACAAAACAAAAATACAATGCAGTTTAGGAAAACAAAAGATGAAACAAAATGAATATGGACAATTGGGTTGCCTCCCTACAAGCGCTTCTTTAAGGTCTTTAGCTAGACCTGACTCACTATAAAGTGAGTCAAACTTCGTAGGTGGTTATCAAACTCATTCCCCACAATAGTAGAAATTGGGGAGTGGAAAATAGAGAGGAGAAAGAAGAGATGTCGAAACATAACAAAAATTAACTTTTCATAACCAGATGAAAAGCCGAAAGAAGAACGAACGATGGGAGGGGGAACGAAAGCAATTGGCAAGGCATCACAAGCATCAAGTTGGGCATTATAGAGAACGATCTAGAACTTCTCACAATGACTAGGAGGTGTAGGGTGAGACTAAACAGAAGGCACGCTAAGGTTATGCACTTGTGAAATAAATGTTTCAAGTGCCAGTCATGTCAATGATGCCCCACACACAGATGGCACAAAACAAGAACCAAGCAACAGTACTGATCAGCAAACTACCCAGCACTGGCTAACCTACACAGCTGTGTCAAAGGAAGAGAACCACCATAACCTACCTATGAAAGCATCCAAGAGCTGGATAACAAGTCCAGGATTGCATATAAATAGCTCAAAGAGTAATAATACAACCCTAGCCCAAGGAATACCAAAAGGGGACAATCATTCAAAAACAGCAGGAATTCTGAGGAAGATGCCTGCACCAAACCTTGAGGAAAGCAAGGGAGGGGAAAATACAACCATGAACACATCTCCTAGAGGGTTAACTTGCCCTACAGACCAAGCAACAGGAGTGGAAAGCTCAGAACAAGCCAAGAAGACTCAAGAAGCCAAGCCTGTCACTGGAGACAGGACAACAAAGGCACCTGCCAAACAGGCCACCTTGGGGCACGTGCTGAGCACGCACCTGAGTCAACCCGAGTCAGCCCAGGGTAGAAATGACATCTTGGTGCATGGGCCTAGGAGTCAAGGGCCCAGGACCCTTCTGATAATGCACCAGGACATGCAGGGAAGCACATGAAAGGAGGCTGTCAGTCAGATCAGCAGTAAGACAAATACTTAGTCATTTTTTTTTCTGTTTTGTTTATTTTAAATGTGCACATGCAAGGCATGTGACTCTTTAGGCTTAGAAGGTCATATGACCGTTATTCTTGTTATTAACCTATATAAAGGAAGGCCTATGTGATGTAAAGACAAGTTAGATTTCATTCTTTTCAATACAAAGTGAGGTATATCAGAAAATCACATTTTTCTGTTTTGGGTTTGCTTGCAAACTAACATCAAAGTTGTGGAACAACTTTGATCCTGAGAGAAGGAAGGTTGTGGAGCAACTTGGCTTTCTCAAAGGTTCTTCAACCAAGATCTGGAAGATCAGGTTGTACATTCTATCAAGGATTACATTCAGAAGGAAGAACACCAAAGGAACAACATCAGAACATCAAGAAGCTGATTCTTGGTGCATTTACATTGTTCTGTGCCTGTTCTGGACTACACAAGGCATCTACCATCAGACCCCAAGGCTTCCCTAACAAGTATACAAAACCAAGAACCCACCAGATCTTAATTTTGTATCAAATTGGTATCAGAGCCATCACACGAAGAGGGACCAGGTCCTAACAGAAGCAGGCAACAAAGAAAATTCCAGTCAGTGTTCTGAATCTTGGCATTAGAAGGGGAATTGGATTTCTTCAGGGCATCAACCAAGCAAAACCACTCAATTTTGCTACCACAATACAGGGAGTGATTCCTCCTACTCATTTCATTCATTTGTTCAGTTTATGCCACATTTTCATTCTAGTGTCCAATAATCTGAGTCCTAAAAAAAAGAAAATAAACCTGTCATTTCTTTTGCATTCTATTTGTGTGAATCTTTCTGTATTTCTTTTGGGTTGTAAATCATGAATATAGATGAGAGGTTTGAGGCATTGGAGGAAAATATGCAAAGGATCATGCAGGGCATGGCTAATATGGGAGTCCTACCACCTAATCCACAACACAGAAATCCCCAAAATATTAGGCCACAGGAAGACAGGTCCATTAGGATAGACATACCTGAGTTTGATGGATACTCTCATGACATTTTCAGTGGTCAAAAATATTGGGAGCAATGCTTTTGAAATCCAACTGCCTGACACATATAATGTCTCTAACATTTTCAACATTGGGGATCTCACATTATATGAGCCTACACAAGAATTGAGGACAATTCTTCCCCAAGAGGGAGGAGTTGAAACAAATGTTTCAAGTGCCAGTCAAGTCAATGATGCCCCACACACAGATGGCACAAAACAAGAACCAAGCAATAGTACTGATCAGCAAACTACCCAGCACTGGCTAACCTACACAGCTGTGTCAAAGGAAGAGAACCACCATAACCTACCTATGAAAGCATCCAAGAGCTGGATAACAAGTCCAGGATTGCATATAAATAGCTCAAAGAGTAATAATACAACCCCAGCCCAAGGAATACCAAAAGGGGACAATCATTCAAAAACAGCAGGAATTCTGAGGAAGATGCCTGCACCAAACCTTGAGGAAAGCAAGGGAGGGGAAAATACAACCATGAACACATCTCCTAGAGGGTTAACTTGCCCTACAGACCAAGCAACAGGAGTGGAAAGCTCAGAACAAGCCATGAGGACTCAAGAAGCCAAGCTTGTCACTGGAGACAGGACAACAGAGGCACCTGCCAAACAGGCCACCTTGGGGCACGTGCTGAGCACGCACCTGAGTCAACCCGAGTCAGCCCAGGGTAGAAATGACATCTTGGTGCATGGGCCTAGGAGTCAAGGGCCTAGGACCCTTCTGATAATGCACCAGGACATGCAGGGAAGCACATGAAAGGAGGCTGTCAGTCAGATCAGCAGCAAGACAAATACTTAGTCATTTTTTCTGTTTTGTTTATTTTAAATGTGCACATGCAAGGCATGTGACTCTTTAGGCTTAGAAGGTCATATGACCGTTATTCTTGTTATTAACCTATATAAAGGAAGGCCTATGTGATGTAAGGACAAGTTAGATTTCATTCTTTTCAATATAAAGTGAGGTATATCAGAAAATCACATTTTTCTGTTTTGGGTTTGCTTGCAAACTGACATCAAAGTTGTGGAACAACTTTGATCCTGAGAGAAGGAAGGTTGTGGAGCAACTTGGCTTTCTCAAAGGTTCTTCAACCAAGATCTGGAAGATCAGGTTGTACATTCTATCAAGGATTACATTCAGAAGGAAGAACACCAAAGGAACAACATCAGAACATCAAGAAGCTGATTCTTGGTGCATTTACATTGTTCTGTGCCTGTTCTGGACTACACAAGGCATCTACCATCAGACCCCAAGGCTTCCCTAACAAGTATACAAAACCAAGAACCCACCAGATCTTAATTTTGTATCAAATTGGTATCAGAGCCATCACACGAAGAGGGACCAGGTCCTAACAGAAGCAGGCAACAAAGAAAATCCCAGTCAGTGTTCTGAATCTTGGCATTAGAAGGGGAATTGGATTTCTTCAGGGCATCAACCAAGCAAAACCACTCAATTTTGCTACCACAATACAGGGAGTGATTCCTCCTACTCATTTCATTCATTTGTTCAGTTTATGCCACATTTTCATTCTAGTGTTCAATAATCTGAGTCCTAAAAAAAAGAAAATAAACCTGTCATTTCTTTTGCATTCTATTTGTGTGAATCTTTCTGTATTTCTTTTGGGTTGTAAATCATGAATATAGATGAGAGGTTTGAGGCATTGGAGGAAAATATGCAAAGGATCATGCAGGGCATGGCTAATATGGGAGTCCTACCACCTAATCCACAACACAGAAATCCCCAAAATATTAGGCCACAGGAAGACAGGTCCATTAGGATAGACATACCTGAGTTTGATGGATACTCTCATGACATTTTCAGTGGTCAAAAATATTGGGAGCAATGCTTTTGAAATCCAACTGCCTGACACATATAATGTCTCTAACATTTTCAACATTGGGGATCTCACATTATATGAGCCTACACAAGAATTGAGGACAATTCTTCCCCAAGAGGGAGGAGTTGAAACAAATGTTTCAAGTGCTAGTCATGTCAATGATGTCCCACACACAGATGGCACAAAACAAGAACCAAGCAACAGTACTGATCAGCAAACTACCCAGCACTGGCTAACCTACACAGCTGTGTCAGAGGAAGAGAACCACCATAACCTACCTATGAAAGCATCCAAGAGCTGGATAACAAGTCCAGGATTGCATATAAATAGCTCAAAGAGTAATAATACAACCCCAGCCCAAGGAATACCAAAAGGGGACAATCATTCAAAAACAGCAGGAATTCTGAGGAAGATGCCTGCACCAAACCTTGAGGAAAGCAAGCGAGGGGAAAATACAACCATGAACACATCTCCTAGAGGGTTAACTTGCCCTACAGACCAAGCAACAGGAGTGGAAAGCTCAGAACAAGCCAAGAAGACTCAAGAAGCCAAGCCTGTCACTGGAGACAGGACAACAGAGGCACCTGCCAAACAGGCCACCTTGGGGCACGTGCTGAGCACGCACCTGAGTCAACCCGAGTCAGCCCAGGGTAGAAATGACATCTTGGTGCATGGGCCTAGGAGTCAAGGGCCCAGGACCCTTCTGATAATGCACCAGGACATGCAGGGAAGCACATGAAAGGAGGCTGTCAGTCAGATCAGCAGCAAGACAAATACTTAGTCATTTTTTTTTCTGTTTTGTTTATTTTAAATGTGCACATGCAAGGCATGTGACTCTTTAGGCTTAGAAGGTCATATGACCGTTATTCTTGTTATTAACCTATATAAAGGAAGGCCTATGTGATGTAAAGACAAGTTAGATTTCATTCTTTTCAATACAAAGTGAGGTATATCAGAAAATCACATTTTTCTGTTTTGGGTTTGCTTGCAAACTGACATCAAAGTTGTGGAACAACTTTGATCCTGAGAGAAGGAAGGTTGTGGAGCAACTTGGCTTTCTCAAAGGTTCTTCAACCAAGATCTGGAAGATCAGGTTGTACATTCTATCAAGGATTACATTCAGAAGGAAGAACACCAAAGGAACAACATCAGAACATCAAGAAGCTGATTCTTGGTGCATTTACATTGTTCTGTGCCTGTTCTGGACTACACAAGGCATCTACCATCAGACCCCAAGGCTTCCCTAACAAGTATACAAAACCAAGAACCCACCAGATCTTAATTTTGTATCAACTTGAGACTCCTCAATTAAGGGCATATCTACCTTTAAGTCATTAGGTTCACTAGACGTATGATCATGCACATATGTGAGGGGTTCATCATGGTGGGATCACAAGGTACCTCAACAAGAATCTCACTGATAAGTGGTACATCCAGACAAGGAACGGGAGAGTCATGATGCAAGAATGTTGGGAATATAGATTCCCCAAATTATCCATATCACCATCAAACTCAACCAAAGGTGATCATCAATAGAATGTGGAACAATATGGTGAGGGGAATCTACAACCAACATCCATATTAATCCAAAAATCTCCATAAAAAGTTGCGTATCCAAACTCATTTCCCAATGAAATAATGACCTCCTTTAAAACTCAATGAAGAACAAGAGGAATGTCTCCTTACAAGATTATGTATGAATAATCACTAAAATAACCACGAGAGGATGAAGGGAGACACAATATAAGCTAGAGAAGAATGAATAGAGCCATATGAAACCAACAACCAAAATCATAACCAAAAGCCCCAAAATCATTGTAATACCCAACCACCTCACTATCACTAAGCTATCCTCTAGGTAAAAAGAGGGAATATTTGGCTCATGTGGAGGTTAAATGATGTGGCTACCAAAAGAAAAGAAAAGGCAATTTAATCCCGTAACTAAAGTCAATTTTTGTTTAAGGTAGGCTATTTGGCTATGTAGCTTAATTCTAGCGATCATGTTATCATCCTCTGTCTCAAGAAAAGCCGACTGTACTGGATATGAACAGACACAATACTTTAATCCCGTAAGTAGCACTCAAAATCGATCGTACGCTAAGGTTATGCACTTGAGACTCCTTAATCACGGGCATATCCACCTCTAAGTCATTGGGTTCACTAGCCGGATGATCATGCACATATGTGAGGGGTTCATCATGGTGGGATCACAAGGTACCTCAACTAGAACCTCACTGATAAGTGGTGCATCCAAACAAGGAACGGGAGAGTCATGATGCAAGAATGTTGGGAATATAGATTCCCCCAAATTATCCATATCACCATCAAACTCATCCAAAGGTGATCATCAATAGAATGAGGAACAATATGGTGAGGGGAATCTAGGTCATGGGTTAACTCCATGGGCACATAGGGGTCATGGTCTCTAGTCTCTCCTTAAAGGCCCTTCTAAATTGGTTAACGCTCCACGTTTTCTCCAACTTAGTCCCCTCTGGATTACTGTTATAATCGATGCCTAAAGGGTAGGCTGTTGAAACCTCAAGGGGAGAGATTGCGGGATATTTTTTCTTAAACTTGGTCCTAGCCATCCACTTAAAGAAATACAAACAAAGCACTGGGTTTTGGTCAAGAAACACATCATTGTAAAAATCTTTCACATACTCCCTAGTATCACTATTCAATCCTCCATAGAGGTGAAGGCAAATTTGCCATTTTTCAACATTGTGCTCATAAGTGGGAAAATCCTCATATTGAATAAAGAAGGCCTAATAGAGTTCATGCTCAAATTGATAAAATAGAAGGCCATGAAGAAAAAAAAAATCACAAAAACAAAATCTATTCACAAACCACACCAAAACTAATATCTAAACAAACACCTTGTCCTCGGCAATGACACTATTTTGATAACCGATTTCTAAGCACATCGTTATATAATAAGAACCAAGCTATGCAAACAATATTCATAATCACTCTAATATTACTACAACGAGTGTAATTGTAATTTGGGGGTCGAGCCACAAGGACAAGGGATGCTAGACTAAAGACTCGGTGTAGGAAGGCTGTATGGAAGGTAGGTTGGTGAATGAACTATACTAATAACAAGAATAAAGAACGAAATTAAACAATGAAAGACAAGCAGGGACTAGACTAGGTTCACCCTAGTAAGGTGTATAGGGAATAAATATAAGCATCTAAAGGGAGATCAAACAACAATTAATAAAGACACTTAAGATATCGAGAGGAAGTTGGTCACCCTATAGGCCACACGAACGACTTATAATCGCCCTATGTCTCTCTAGGAGTGGCAGGACAAGATTCGAATCGAATATCCATCAACAATCATCATCAACCTCAACCCTAATCCTAAACATTAAACACAAGACCAAACCTAGGATTTCACTAATATAAAACCCCTAAAAACTACTTTAACGTATTGAAAGCAATGAACATGGAAAACAATAAAGATATTCAAGAAATAAAGAAAGCAATAAAGAAAATCAAGAACATGAAAGCATTAATCTACACTAAGAAAGCTTTAAATGAAAGCATAAATGAAAGAAATAAGAGAAAGAAATTAAAGAAAGCATTAAAGAAATTAAATAATAAATCAATGTAAAGTTACATAAATAAAGGTGCTAGAATGAAGAGGAAAGCATAAATGAAGAAGATAAACTATACTAGGGAAAAAATGAAGGAAAAACATTAAATGGTGATGTTTTATAGTGAGGCACAAGAGCCATAATAATAGCCATGAGAGTAAAATCAGGTTTGGGGGGGTATATATAGGCTAACAACAATGGGGGATAAAAGCCCTAAAACTCCCACGAAGAATAGCTTATGAACAATAAACATGTGCTTATTCGCCCCAATACAAGGTGACATTCGCCCGAATGGACCTTCATTTGCCCAAATGAAGTTCATTGGGGATTTCCAGTGACTTTGAGCACCAATCATAAGATTTCTTCAACCATTCGCCTGAAAGGATAATTTTATTCGCTTGAATGCCACCAGATTAGCCAGATTGGAGGTGCATTTGGGGTTTTCAGGAGCATAGAGCATGTTCCAGCACATTTCTTCTCCCATTCGCTCGAGCCAGCCCTAATTCGACCGAATGGGTGGTCGAATGGCCCTAATTCTTCTTTAAAGCTTATCCTTGAAGCGTCGAAAGGTCTTGAAACTGTGTGAGGCTCTCGGGGATGACTAGAAATGCTCGAGAATGCTTAGATTTGCGTGTATCATCTTTGATAGAAGTGTCTGTGTCTCGTAAGCAACGAAAATACCTTAAAATACCCTAAAAAACACCTGAAAGTACCTCAAAACACTATAGAGACAAGAGTAAGGTAAAATCATGCGTAGAATATGCAAAAACCAATGTAAAATGCAAGACTCGACACTAGAATGAGAAGATAAATATGCTCTAAAACGAGCACATCAATGGGCCACGTGGGGTTTTTGGTAAAAATAGGTAAATTTTTTAGCGGGAAATTAGACATGGGATGTGTGGGATTTTGGGAAATTGGAAGTGGGTTTATTAAATAAAGTGGGTTTTTTAAATCAAGTGGGTTAGGTTTTTTAAGGGGTATAAAAAAGGTAATTTGGGAAAGTGAGTGATTTGGCATTGGGAATCTGTCACTTTCTCTTCCTTCCTCAAAAAGATTTGTCTCCTCCTTCTTCCTCCCTTCATTAATACTGTTTTCAAGTGCACCTGTTTTGTAGTCATGGCTGTCGGTATGAGTCTCCGGTCCTGGTCCAAGAATACTCACGTGAGCCTTTCCATCGTTGTTTGAACTCCGGTAATGTCCACCATTATTTTGGTAGTTCTTTGTGGGTGTGTTTTAAAACTGCTCGGTCATCATCTTTTCGGTGATTCAGATAGTTGTTGGCTACTAATCCCGTCCCATTTTCTGAGGGAAAATTTCCCTATGATGATTCTTCTGTCCCGATACTTCTTCGGGCAAGTTCTCATCTGCTGGTGGCATAGGCTTTGTCCATCGTCGGAATAGGATCTTGATTTAATAAATCATGTCGTTCCCGCTCCATGGAGTAATTAATTCAGTCCAAGAATTACAAAGGTTGTAGCTGGATATACTTACTAAATATTATAATCTCCTCGTCACACTTCATGAGGTTTGGCATGTGTCACTCGATCTCCTTCCAAAGGGTGGTTATCTTGCCATAGAAGACTTCAAGGGAGTCATTATTTTGCTTAAGAGAAGTAGATCTGTTGGTAAGATAAAAAATTTTGTAACTCATCTTGACCACTACTAAGAAGAGAGGTAATTCCATTCCACAAATATTCTTTTTTAGTAGGATGGTCAAGATGAGTAATAGATCTGGTGAAATATTGTCAATAATCCAAGAGATAACTTACATATCTCTTTGGACCCATTTTGAGTGCTCCAGATCTGCACCAAGATCGGGTCCTTCGAAGTCACGATCTTGCACCCAATTTACCTAACTACTTACAAAAATAATTTTTTAGACGCTTTTCCAAGCGTCTAAAAATCAAGTGTCACAAAACTTTTAGACACTTTTTTTAGACGCTTTTTGTTGTCAAAAATAGGTTTCTTTTAGACGCTTTTTTCTGTTACAAGACTTTTGCCGCCTTACTTTTTCATATGTTATCAACTCATTTGTGACAGGGGAAAAGCGTCTAAAAAGTGCATTTACTTTAATTCATCTAAAATATTTGTGTTTTTTTAGACACTATAAAGCGTCTAAAATATTTGTGTTTTAGACATATTAAAGAGTCAAAAACACTAAAAATCTAACCATAGTAATTTAGATTTGTGCCATCGAAAAGTGTCTAAAAGCCCTTTACCTAGTTGCTTAGTGAATTTGCTTGGGTATTTTTCCATTAAAAGGCAATGTACAATTTTCACATCAAAACTCATGGCATATAATTATTACTCATGAACCAAAAAATATATACTTAAAATAAAAAGCAATTCACAATTAATTATTTTCCATATGTATATATACTTAAAATATATACCATGGACAATATATATGCTCAAATATCAAAATATCTATATCCATTACAACAAATTTAAAAGGGTATCCAATATAGTTCGTATTGAGGTTTTCTTGACAATATAAAAAGCTTAATAATAATCGAAGAGAGTAATTCACATTTCACAAGTTTGCTTCTTCATTCCAAGCTAAGTCTACTAGATGAAAAGTTAAAACCTGCAAAAAAAAAAAAGGTTAATGATTACTTTAGTTATAAAAACAAGAGCGACATAAAGAAACAAGTTAATAGTGATGATCATTAACACACTAAACTCTTATCATTAAAAATTTAACTTTTTTAGAAAAATCGAGAAAATTTGTAGAAATTTCGGCAGAATTTCATTTGCAAAATAAACATTCCAAAATTTTCAAAATCACGCGCAAACAATAAAATAGCTAATCCAAGCCCAACCATCAACAAATTCCAACAATCAAAGCATATGACAAATGCATCAAACCAAAGGTGGAAATTCTCCCAAGATCAATAATAAACTATTACACCTAAATTAAATAGTTGATTATGCATAATAGGCACATGAGGTTTCACCCAAATAAAGAATTATGAAGAGGCAGAAAATACCTCATGGTAGACCTCGCTAATGGTCTTGTTTTTATTCGTATACATGTTCAAAATGTCAAGAAATGACTTGTAAACATGGTCATCATCGTCTACAAAACGTGCCTGGAATAAAAATCCTAGAACTCTTGAATCGAACTTGCGTTAAAGCAAACTCAAATTACTAAGTACACCTAAGACACCTTATTTTCACCTTGATTTTGCTAACAAAGCTGATTGCTTCTTCAAATTCAACCGGCTTCCTTGCACGAGGATCATCTTCAGGACGAAAAAACAATCTCATAACCTTTCGACAAAAATGTATTAAACCCTAATAAAACATTGACTCTCAAACCTAAACTAATCCTATAATGATATCGACCAACAACCAAATGCATACCCTTCCAATCAACAAGATATCAACAGTCAACATGAAAAATTATTACGAAAACAATTAACCCATCCAACACAACTTTAAGTCTTTAATGATGTAATAATAACAGTAAATTGAAGCAAAATAATAAATCATACAATCTAATAAAAAGAATGTAAAATTACACATGGCATTCTCATAGGGATTTGCCATATGAAATAATTCTTACCTTATTTAACATCAACTTATTCTTATAATATATGAGTGATATATTGTAATTAGATATAATCTGTTAAATTTTCTTGGAATATTATATTTTTGAATTTAAAAGCTATATAAGATTTCCATTTAAAGTTTCTTAGAATATATAATTGTTTTTTATGTTGAAATATTTCCTAATTAATAAATTTTTTTTATTAAATTTTAATTTCTAAGATATTTCAACAAGAATTAAAATAAACATAATAATCAAAAATTATTTTGAGAATGACAAAAAAAATATTATGATAACATTGTTGGAAGGTAACCCAAATTTGCCTTAAAAAGTATGAGAGCTTTAAATAATACTTATATTAATTAACGATTGAATTTTTTCATTAGAAGCACTATATATTCTAAAATTCTCTACCTATTTTATAAGAAATATTATAATTTTATATTGATAGCATGTAATTGCAAATCTATTAAAAACTCTGTGCATTGCACGAGTTTCTATACTAGTACTCTAATAAAGTGTAATTATGACCTGATGATATACAAGCGTTAAGTTACAAATAACTTGAAATGTAGTAGGAATTCTGATCCTTCCATAGGAGACATAAATATATGCTCAGTGCACCTGCATAAAAAAAAAAATTAGAAGCAAGAGATCATGATCATTTCAAATTCATTAAGAACATTAAATTGCGGATCCACTTCCTTGTAGACTATCAATTTATCGATTGTGGATGGCTCGATAATTCTCCTTTGGCACAACAGGTGTTGCACCCAATGTCTCATGTCCTCTGATTCTTGTAGACTATGGTACTTGCATAAAAATAATCTACAGACATGATATGATTAGAGTACTTTAGTAGTTAGTCTAATAGTATGATAAAGTGAAAATGCAGTACGAAATGGTAATGCGGTAAGCGGAAGTGATGAGGCGATCATAACGCCTACATATGGATCCAAGTGATAAGGTATTTGTTGATTCGACCCAAAATTGGGTTTTTGTATACCTTTACAACGCAATCGACGCGATGCAATGCAAAGTTGTTTTTACATTATGGCTACCTGTT